>JAZGTK010003970.1:0-25727 GCA_036877625.1 Ambastaia sidthimunki
TAGGCTTGGGGCATTGAAAATATCATTAGACTAATATAAAATCAGTGGAAGTATATGGGATTTAGATGGGACGTTATGACAGTGATGTGTGTGTGTGTGTGTGTGTGTATAGGGAATACCATGTGTTTATATATATATATATATATGTGTGTGTGTGGCTGTTTATTGTATTTCTCTATTGAGTTAATGTTAATATTACACTTATTGTCATCTTCAGGTGTTTGTAGGCTGCTGGTCTCTTTGCTCTCAAATTCTCAAATTGACACCACAGAGGACTGTACTTTTCTACAGGGCATGCTCATGGGCAATACACTGTATCTGCTTATTAAGGTCAGAGTTTATTTTAGCAGCAACCAGTATATAAGTGGGTTCATGTTAGCCCACTTTTGTGACTGCACTTTGTCAGTGCTACTTGCTCCCATTGGCTTGACACTCACTCACTCACTCGCTCACTCATTTACTTACATTTTTTATTATATAATGGGCATTGAAGACACTGGCATTTCTTTATGATGAAATCTGTTGAAAACTGAGTTCCCCAAACACTTCAGTGAGCGCACACCCATCACCATCATTCACTGGCAGACAGCTCTAATGAATCCAGCACATGCTGTCTGAGAGAGGAGAGAGGGTGGTGAGCAGGGAGGAAGGAGAGGTCGAAGGCGAAGAGGAGACTGTGATAAACCCCACCAGAGCTCAGCTGGACTGCCGGCTGCTCTGTTTGATGAGTCACGTGTAGCTGTTAAGTGTCCTTGCTGCAAGTTGGCCTTTAAATGCTAAAATAGAATCAGATTTTCCATTCGATCTGACATCCCTTAGAAAAACTTTTTTTTGAAAATTGTTCGAAAGCATTGATACAGAGAAATAATAAAAACAAATGCGAGCAAGAAACGCCGTTATGGTCGTATTAATGAACATCTCAAACACTGCATACTCTGTATCGGTTTAAGTCTAAGAATGCACCTTCATGCCATCCTAAGATTTAGAGCACACACCTGCTGAGGGACCCATCACAGAAAACTCTTTGTTAAATCGACAAGTGTCTCCCAAGAGACAGGCTATGATATTATTTGAGTGAACCATTTAAGCATCAGCAGAGTCTGAAAAAAAGTAGATTGATATACCAATTCTCACCGCACAGAGCATTCCAACCGATTTCTAAGTCCGACTGTGTGCCAAACACAAACATGCAACTAAAGGATTAAAGTAAGTGCGCATGAAGAAAATGTTCTTGCTTTTTCCAAGGCACTACCACGTGACTGTACAGAAAATCAGAGCTCTTTCTCTGACGGAAAATAAGCAATTATACTGCCATTACAAACAAGGAGAAACTTTACAAGAAAAGTACCATAAGAATCTGAAATCAATGTAGCATATGATTTGAGTGAAAATACATCTACATGAATTGTAGTTTTTTTGCATCAGTTTTTATACTTCCCCTCAACATGGTGATTGCACAGAAACCTTTTTGTTGTGGAAATGTTGTGTTTATTTAGTTTCTTGAATTCAGATTTACATTTTGGCTTAGCTATATAAGGTGTGAGATTTGGCAGGTGGGCATTTAGTAACGCTAGTGTGCAGAAGAATTTATATGCAGTTTAGCAGATCCGGTTTAAACAGAAAATACGACCCCAAACCTGCATGTGTCTGTTTTTGATGTGTGATATCATCTTTTAAAAAAGTTAAGATTGTTGTACAGCCGTTATGAAACATGTTCATGTTTATGAGGATTGCTGGCTGTGTGAGGGCCGTAAATACGATTACATATTTCTTGGCTTATATTCTGATAGTTTTCCCATTCCTTCACCACACACATAAAATCCAGCCAATAGATGGACAGAAAGCTATTGCCAGTGGCCTCTGCTTAAAGCTTGTGATGTTTAGTTTGAAGGCCTTTGACTGATTTACAACAGGCCTGTGGCTTATCTGCTCATTAGATCATCAGTCATGAGGAGACTATGTGATATATTACTCAGACAATACATTTTGCATTTAGACACATTTTGGGAGGTGAACAGGGTGGCCAGCAAGTCTCTTGGCCTTCGTTCATCACACCGCAGTAATGCCACTTCCTCTCTCTTCACAGGTCTATGACAGGCTGCAGAAGTACAGGGCCCGGCAGCCTGCTCCACTGCTGGAGAGCACAGAGGGTCTGCTTCACGGTGTAAGTTTTCCCCTGTGGGATCTTGTGGTGTTTGTCTCCAGAACAGAGTGATCAGATGATGCTTGGTGGATCTGGACAAGGTTTCGGTTGCAAGCAGTGGCTTACCACAAATCTTGGGGGATCCCCAGTAAACCGTAAGACAACCCAAACCCCTTTCTTAAATTTTGCTCCTTCTTAAACATTTTTTTCTTACTTTACATGTTGTGTGCTGTAATATCTTCCCCTATTAAATAAATGTATTTTCCTTTTTGTCGATATTGTAATTTGTGTCATTTAGAAAATCAGCGAGTTTGCATTGGACATTTCTGATTGAAAAGTCTGTGTGAAAACAGTATGTTTGCAGCTTTATGCTACTTCAAAGTAAAATCTCTCCAAACAGGCAAATGTTATCATACAATATTTGTCACAAAAGTTGTATGCCACTGGTTGCAAGACCTTTAGTTTGTTTAATTTTGTTGTTTGAAAAACACTAAAAGAAATTAATTGTCAACACTCAATATCACATAAATATACACGCTGCATACAAAGACACTATTATTTAGTCAAAACCACTATTATGTATATCATATACGTATGTATAGTATTATATAGCTATTATAACCCATGGAAAGCAGGCAGTAAATGGAAGTTTATTTAAAAAGGCATTTGTTTACATTTTCTATTGATCACAGCAATAGATTATTTAAAGTAATTTCTTTAGTGAATTGAGAACAAAATGCAGACAGTATGTGCAAATCATTCTTATTGAATTCCCTCCAAAGAATTTGCTGTACTTTATCAGTTAAGTTACAGTTTAAAAGTGAAATGTTAATTATAAAAGCCTGAATAATTCCATGCACATCTTGCAAAAGCAATCAGCCCTGTCTGTATCAGTGCAATTCTGCAGAGACTCTTGAAACAGAAGATTATCTCCAGCCTGTGTCTGTGGATGCCGTATTTCATTAAAGCAAAGAGTAGGTTTAGAGTCATATCACTTTCCATCTTTCCTCTGCCTGAAAGTGAGGAGGACATTTCCAAGCATTAAGCTATTAAAAGCGTTTTCCTTACATCGCAGCTTGGTGTTAAATTTCAGTTTTGGAGATTTAATGTATGTTTAATGTCAGGTCCAGTGACACTTGCAACCACATTCAGTCTAGCTGGTTGCTGTTTGGCTGAGCCACAGCAGAAACAGCTATTTCTCCAGTTTTCCTGGTACTGTGGCTTTTTGACCTGCCATGCAAATACTCACATATTATTGTCAAGTGAGTTTGAATAGATTGAACCAGACTCCAGAGCTTTGCCAAAGCAAACTGGCATTAAATCTGTTCATGATACCTAAAGCATAAAGTCAGACAAATAGAACAGTCAGTGGTTCGAATAAAACCTGTTATTACATATTGTATAGACGTTAATTAGCAAATGTTGAATGCCTTTTGCCCTGAAAATATTCGCCATTTGTTTCAGTTGGCACAAGACCTGTGTGCCACAGTTGTCAACCCGGAGACATCAGAGCTGTTGGGCTTGCTGTCCAACTGTCCCGTACAGGTGAGAAGAAAACATACACTCGCATCAAGAATTGAGAGGATCAAACACAAGGGAGCGTGACTATCTCTGAGTGACTGAAAGTAGAAGCAGATGAATGAATTCCTGCTTTGATGGTGGGCTTTTGTCGCTAGATAAAAGACACATGAAAAGTATTTGGTGGAAAATGAATCCAAATGATGCATGTTTCTTTCTTGTCTCTAAACATGTCGTCTACTTCAGACGTGCATATTCTTCTGTTGAAACAGTTGTTCGAAACATAATCATATACAGTTGACAAAATATAGAAATAAAGCTCTCTGATTCCAAGCATCAGCTTGACAAAAAAAGGACAAAGGAAAAACTCTCAGGCTAGGTAAAAAAACAGATCCACATATTAAGTTTATAGAGTTCAGGAGTTTTACTGATGAGGGCTTTGACAGCTTTATTTTTCATAGATTAATAATATGTTGGTTGTTGGAACGTTTGTTTGGCTCTCACATTTTATGAGGCAACACTGAGTTTCCTGAGTGAGGTGATATTCATTGTGGAAAAAAACTTTATCAAGCCAAGTGGGAAGACAAATCAACAGTGTTACTTTCTTTGATTTTCATATTTCATTGCTGCCTGGAATGCTGGTCTCTAATTGGTCAGCATTCTGCTATTTTTGTGGCTTTTTTTAATAATAACGTCTAAATATACAATGTACCAGTGTCCCATGCAACCAGTTGTCTTAGCTAGTTTTGTGTCATGACACTATGTCGAAATGTAGGAAGTTATAATGTTTACAAATGACATTGTAAGTGAAGATTATTATGCCTTAAATTTCTGTCTTTACAAAAAGCTATTGTACAGGGCTCATAGCACAAGAGGGACTACCATGGACTACTTTTATGGTGCTTTTTAAGGTGTTTGTTTGTTATTTTTGGCTCCTAACAAGCCCCAGTCACCATTCACTTTTATTGTATAAACATCCTGTCTAACATCTTGATGGTCCTAGGAAATCAGCCTGCTCTGCTCCTGGAGAACACAGTGGACCTGGCTCAGGTCATCAGTTCTCCTCTGGGACCAGAGTGATTGACAATCCAGTTGAACAGGGAGAGGTTTCAGTTGCAAGACTGTTTAGTGTTTACGTTTTATGAATACTGAAAGAGATTACTAGAGCTACAGATTCACCTAAATATATGCTGCACATACACTAAACATGAATGCTAACCTGTATAACTGATAATAGTCTCATGTCTTTCATATACCTCACAGTCTTTTTATAAATGTGATAATGTATCTCTGACAAACACTAGTAATTGAACTCTATACCACAAAATCTCACATGTGTGCTTCATAGTCTTCTTCAGGGTCTTTTCCCAGTGCATGACACAGTGGCCCAGAAGAACTAGATGCTTATTATTGCTATGTAACACAATTCAAGATATACAGTGCATTCAAAGTACACATTTTGTCAATATGTGTCCTTGAGATTGAACCCACAACCCTGGCATTGCAAGTGCTGTGCTCTACTAATTAAGCTACAGGAACACTGGTAAAAAAGTATGAGACAAATTTATTAATAATACCGTGGATAAGTAATAGCAGTGTGGAAAAGAGCAGCATCAACATTTTACTAAACTTTTCCACCTAAGAAAGAAAATCATATGAGTTTGGAAAGAAATAAAAGTGAGTAAATGATGACAGAATTTTCATTTTTGGGTGAACTATCCCTTTAAGGTCATGGCACTGAAACTGATTTGGAAAACTTAGCAAAATTGTTTTTGATTATAATCACCAGAACACTATTAAGGCACGCATATTTAGAGTAAAGATTTGGATTATAATACTAAAGAGTATCGAAGCGTAACCTGGATCAGTCTTGCCCTCAGCTCTACCTCCAGAATCATATTTTCCATCACTGAACAAAACCATCTGCACTTACATTTGTGTTACTTAGATGTGACGCTTTGAATACAAATAGGAAACACCGTACCACGCTCGTCAAATAAAATGCACAACTTCAGAACGAACCGTCTCAGACAAGGTTTATCTCTTTATTGTTGGTTAACCTTCTTGTTCTGACGCACATCGTGGCAGTCTTCCCAATCATAATGCATAGCTTGTAAAATGCTTTTCCCCCCATTATGACTCTTAACATCTGGTGAGTAATGCCGGACAAGGCAGCCGTTTGAACGGTGCTTTATGAATTCCAGAGAATGAACGGAAAGTGTATCATCATTTTTTGGTACATCCGTGACGAAGAGTCCCTCCGTGCCATCCCCTCACTGGACTGACTTTTTTTTCCATCTGTTGTCTGCCATGATTGTGATTGGAATGGAATAGTCTATGATGAATTATTCAAAAGGTTTATGCTATTTGTCAGAAACTGAATCGCACATGCTGCAAGTCACGAGAGTCAAGACCTTCAAACAGTGTGGGAACACTCACATGGATGCGGAGAGTGTCACCAAACAAAAGATAAATCAGCACGCTTCGCCTGTCTGTCTGTCCTAATTATGTGCAACTACACTATCTTTGCTTGCCTTGATTCAGTGGTCTGGGTAAAAGCTCATGTAATCAGCCTCAAGAGTCTTGCAACATTTACAGTATGCTGTGGCTGATGCTTCTGCAACCAACAATTAAGGTATAAAGGTCTGATCTGTGAATCTGTGTAAACTCTACGGGACTGGCAGATAAGGGTTACCTTACTAATGAGAAACAGTGGTGCTGCCATGAGACTGTATGAACTTTAAACCTCATTGTTCTATCTCTGAAGAGGCACAAACCAGAACCCATCTGTTTTCTCCACACCATGGGCAGAGAGCTATAAACACTGGGTCATGGTTTCTCCATTCTCTATTTAAAAAGCAGTTCCGCTCATGAGAAGAAACAAAAAAGTTCTCCACAGGCCGGAGATCACTTTGTGCCTTGGATAGGGGGCTTGAGCCCAGTGATTAAGGACTGCAGGCCATTTTGGCTTCTCTCGTGGTCAAGGAACTACGCAGGGCCTCCTAACTCCTCTATTAATGCTCCATGTAGCCTGACTAGTTGAACTATCATGTACCTCATTGTGTAAATGTAATTCTCCACAAGCTTGTAGAAGCTTAAAATGGCCTCCTAAAACCAGTTATCTGAGAGGCCCTGTATCTCATTTTGGACTATAGTTTATTTTAGGCTCTTAGCAAGCTATTAATAGAGGGTTTAAACAAAACAATATCAGTTTATCAGTGGTACAGTGGGTGTGTTAACAACCCTAAGAGCTGAGGCACACAAAATTGTGCAAAACGTTTTGTTACATTAATAAAACACAAATGATTCTTCTCTCTAAGTCAGAAGTGATGTAATATGAGATCATGCACAGACGTGTGTCTAATTTATCAAGGTCAAACATCATGTGTAGTTGGATCCAGTGAACCTGGCTGCTGATTTGTTCCTTCACACAGTGAAAGACATTTATCAGATGTTTGACATATAATGTCAACAAGCTGTGTGATTTAAACAAAAGCTTTCTGGTCTTAATTTGAGCCTTCGGGAATAGAGTTTCCTTCATTAAGTTTGACGTTTTCGTCATGGTGTCATGCAACATTTAATTCTCAGATCTCTGCATAACTTAAGATTTCTGGTATGATATTCACACCTGTATAACAGTCTGTGAAGATTTCTGTCCTGTTTTCTACTTGGAGCTCTGCTGACAGTCACAAATTGTTTTACAAGGCAAACTGGGATTGTTTGCTTGTAATTGGTCCCATGAACTTGAGCTTTACGGTCGATTTAATTTGAATGAATGCTGGAACTTTGCGATTTGTATTTCTGAATGACAGCTTACAGAGTCTTGATAAACATTTCTCTGTTCCAGGGAGCCACAATAAAGAAAGATGTGTCCACTGGAGATACAATTGTGGCTCGGCTCATTAGAGGAGGAGCTGCTGATCAAAGTGGAAACACTTGAATGTATTAAAAGTTTTATCACCACTGTGTCCTTGATCAGTACTTATGAAAGTAAAGAGTTTCAAAAAGAACCAAGATGATTATAAAGTCTAATTTTCCTGGAGTACCATTTTACTCCAAAGAATTTAGATTCTTTATCTCTTCACAAAGTCATAGTAATTTAAAGAAACTAAAACCAAATAGTCTGATCTGAAAAACCTATCATGTAAAATCAAAATATATTTTTTTCATTTTAACCATATAGCCAACTCAACAGTCAAAAAATCATTCTTGATAATATAAGAACTTTTTGCGGAACCCAAGGGGTTACAAAGAACCATTGAGAAACCATTATTGTTCAAATTGAAGCCTTCACCCCAGATTGCTCTGGGTTTAATGGTCCCTGCAATTCATCTGGAGGTCAATTTAAATGAAAAATAACCGGAAAATGATCATGTCTATACTCCTGTCATTTTGTGGCTCTTGCTTAAAAATACTGTGTCAAAGGAAGTTTGTTTCATATCCCAAAATATTTAAAAAATATACTGTTGGGAATGTACCAGGAATGAATTTTGCCCACTGAATGAACCGTTTATTTGAACATGCTGTCTGCATTATTGTAGCATCTGTTTCACTACAACAATTATGCAAAGCAGGTAATAGCATGATACACAGCCCAAAGACTTTTGCCCCAGTTAGTGCCAGTCTCCCATCCTGTAGCCAGTTCTAAGCGTTAAGTTCTGGGGGATGCAGCGACTGCCACAATTTGGCACAGTAGACTGGGGCTGTACAACTGTACAATCACTTCAGCACTGCTAAATGACTCTGTCCTAATCGGCCCTAAAATGCAGAAAGTGCACATATATATTAATATTGTATGGCACAATTGCAATAGCTAACGGTGCTATTGTACTATAAATCATATTCTACAATAGGCCTCGCCTACATTTGCGTTAGAAATAATGACTAAGATTTAATTTAAATACATTACTGCAGCTTTATACCTGAGCAGATGGTGTGCATGGTTAAAATGGGTTGAGGGAGTTAAGTGAAGTTTTGCATTGCAAAATCATGCTTAAGCAATTGTTTAATAAATTTGCCCTACAGGGTTAAATATAATAAATTGAACTGGATTGTAACTGTTCAACTTATCATTGCTTCACTGTTAAATGCTACAGGTCTAATTCAGGAAGGTGACAAGATTAGGGAGGTCAATGAAATTCCAATGAGAACCCAGAGGAGATTACATTCATACTAGTAATGTATACGCCTGCCTTTGTGTGTGCGTGAATGTGTTTAAACATTTTTGTGTGTGCTGTGGTTTTCCTGAGAATAACAGATCTGCATTCTGTCTTTGTTTATGTGTTATTGAATCTGTACCTTGTAAGCTCGCTTTGGACCTGTATCTTATAATCACGTCCTCCAGGCCCAGTCAGATGGAGCAGTGACCTTCAAAGTCGTTCCAGACACCATAGAAGAGTTAGAGAAAGAGACTGAAAACACCAAGGTCTCTTTATCAAAATCAAAGTGTACATGAAGCACATGCATTGCTCATGCACATTTCTGCATTGCATTTTACACTCCACCTAATTAAAACCAAACATGGTGACCTCAAATATGTTTATGCAGCTCTTCGTGAGGGCATTTTTTGACTACACTCCTAAAGCAGATCCTGCTATTCCATGCAAAGATGCAGGGTTTCAATTCGATCTTAGACAGTAGAAACCAAATTCTTTTGTTGTTAGTGTCTCACTCAGAATTGTGAGTCAGGCTTAGATCCTGTCATCATGTTCTCAATGCTGAATTAGACACAGTCAGTGGTGGACACAGTCTGATACTCTCCTAGTTAAGCTTTTACTTTCACAAATAAAACCATTATTCTCATCAAAACCTGAATCAAATCCAGTCAAGGCAGTGAGAATCTATCAATTTGCTGTTGTTTAGTTATTTGTGTGTCTGGCCTGAATTAATCCATAGTGACACGATGGGAACAAAAGCTTTATTGTATAATGTGATCTTAACTGATTAGGCAACTATTTCATATTGATGGGGGAAAATTACAGTGCTGGCTTTTTAGAGATTTTTAGAGTTTCCTATGTCTTTCCTGTAGAAGAGTGACTTTACTGAGACCTGAAGGTCTCCAGTCACCCAGCATACTGAAACTGTTCACCAGTAAGGACAGTAATCCCTGACAATCAGTACATAGCAGTATAGAAACAATACACAGGCTAAAAAAATAATGTTTACTCGTGTCTCACAGTTTGAATGCTACCCTGTTACCCCATGAGCCCCATTATAAAAATGTTTACTTTCCTTAAAAGTAATATTCCGTTTTCTTAATATCTTAATATAACATTATATTATATATCATTATTACAAACCAACATCTCAATACCTCTGAAAATGAATGGAAAATAATCCTAAAATATTTGCCGTGGTTTTCTACTAACCTTACATTTAAGGTTAAACACATTCTTTCACTCACCGTTTGCTGAAAAGGAAAAAGAAATTACTTGACGTGCCACATATGACACAAAATGCAGGAGACACTTTTATGCATCGTACATCCAGTTGAACGGATTTTTATGGTCTTAATAATAAGGGTACAGAGAAAACATATGTTCATTGTGTCAGAGAGCAGAGTGGAAAGGACTGCAGAAGGAAAGTGATGTCACATGTGTGATAAGTAGATAGAATGTTAGTGAAAGTGTGAGATGAGAGCGTGTCTGAGGGTGCCAGGCATCTTCCTGGAGCAGCTCTCTGGAGACGTGAGCTGAATACACGGCCTGATAAAGTCTGAGGAAGTGCCGTAATTCACAGCAGCTCTGCTGGATGTATTACAGCATGTTTTACTACGTGTGAACACGTTCATACTGAGCCACAGAAAGACTGCAGATGCCCTGCTTAGAGCAGAATATCATTGCTGAAGGCGTTTAACAATGAGAACAACAAACATATTAAAGGGATAGTTCACCCAAAACTGAACATGTTTCCATCGTTTACTCACCCACAAGTAATTTCAAGTGTTTATGATATTTTGCTTCTGAGGAACACAAAAGATGATATTTTGAAGTATGTTGGTTACATTGTGACATTAGTGACACTGGCACCCACTGACTTATGGACACAAAACCACTGAGACTTTTTTTAAATATCTTTTTTTTGTGTTCCACAGAAGAAAGAAACGTCATATAGGTTTGGAATGTAAATGACGAGAGTAAATAATAGAACAAATTTGTTTTTGGATGAACTATCCCTAAGGAGAGTATGTGCAAGTAGATATATGAGGTGTACAGTATGCTGCACTGATAGTTGCTAGATACTGTAGTTGTTTGGGATAGTCGGCCAGGCTATGTAGAGAAATGGAAGATTTTTGATCAGGGATTGCATTAAAAAACCTCAGTTCTTTAAAAGATGACTTAAGTGTAAAAGCAGCCAGAGGTCTGACTTTGGTTTTTTTAATGAGAGCTGAAGTTGAAAACACCCTCTGATATTGATATTTCCCATCCAGATTTTGTTATAGTTTAGTTTTTGTAAGAGCACTTAATCTAATGTGTTTAGCATCTGAAATTTGTTCCTTACTTGAATTCACACAGGCAAGCCTCACACAGCTTGTTACAATATGCTGCGTTTTCTTTTAAAATGTGGCTTTCTTTAAACAAATGTAACATCAAGGCATGAGTAATGTCTTTTCTCAATGTCACTGAATAATTTTACCTGAGCACTACAGTACATACTGAACTAAAGACCAGTGAAAACTCTTTAATATGCTGATATTCTTATTATTTCAGCCAATGACGCAGTGATGAAACTCAAAATCATCATGAAACATACTTGTAGGTGTATTAAGTTTGCAGCTCTATAAATTGTTCAGGAAATTGAAGAGGGATTGAAATGGGAATGGATGGATCTGGAATATTTCGATCATCTCTTTGTGAAAAGTCATTGTATACGTGTTCAAAGCAACAGCCTTTGCTATAAAAGCTCCATCTGTGGGTCGGATGCGAGGAGAGTGACAGCTGCTCAGCGACTGAGTCATCACACAGCAATGATGGACGAGGTCACTTTACAACCTCCTCGTGACACACACTCACACACACAGAGCTCGGGTTCAAGCAGGAGGTCACCAAAATGCCACATGTTAAACTGAAACACCACTAGCATTTTACTGTCTCTAAAAAGCATGAAACACATCATTCCACAGTGAACCACAGGTGAGGACATGGTTAGGACAAGTAGAGCATGGTCACAGAAAATTGCAATTACTATTTCGAAAATCCACCTTGGCCACAGCATGACAGACAACTGGAGCGAACATCACTATCTTGCCCTCTGGCTTCCACTGTGTTGTGGCTTTAAACGACCAGGCCACACACACAGTGTGAGCTTTGGATTTATGGTGCTCACTTCATCCCTTTTCAGAAATAAAAGCATGTTCTTACCCTTCCAAAATTATTTCATTTTCCTTTCCTTTCTCTTTTTACAGTACAGCTCTCAGAAAACTCTGCCATCATTTATTTCATTGTTTACATGCTAAAGCCACCAAATGAAAGAGTGGAGATGAGGAGAGGTGTTTAGAGTTTTTAAAGGAATGGACCATTCCAAATTTAGGCAGTTAAAATGACATCACATGCTCACTGATTATACAGTAAGATTGATTGATGAGGTGTTTGGTATTTTGCTGTATCTAAGTGCTGCTTCTTTCTGAAAGATAACAGTGTACTGTATTTGTGGAAACCTCTAAAAACAGACGTCATGCACCAGTTCTTTTTGAGGGGCACCAGTGGCAGCTTTGTCCTAGTTGCTGCTCTTAACAAGAGAACACATGATAAACAGGGAAATTACTTTTTTAAACAACGTGCTAATTTGGTCTTACTTTCTAGAATGTCTTAACCTGATAGAACATTTTGCATTCAGCATGCAAAGAGACCTGGGTTCCACTATTTGCTACATGTGAGAGACATGGGCAAGTTGAGCGTTTTCATTTTAAAGCAAGCAATTTTGATAAAGCAACTTAATTACTACAGATTTTTCAATGTGGAATTTTTCAAATCTGCAATAGTTCTTCTGGAACTCACTGGAACTCAAACCCACTTGGCATGTGTCCCTTCACATAAATGGGCATGAAACAATTTTTCAACAAATGTCAAAAAGTGTTTTTCTTAATTGTGTCGTGAGTGCAATTTTTAAATGAGCATTTTCTCTCCTTTCTTCTCCTTCTTCCTTGCCCTTATTTTTACACTCTGACCAAAGGGTAATTGTCCATTCTTTTCGGTACACACTCACATAACAGTTACTTTAATTTGCCAGAATTTTAATCTTTAATGTTTACATTAAAACAGTACTGCAGCAAAACCCTTTATTCACCACTTCCTGATGATGCGTTGCCCAAACTTCTATCTCTCATTTATAATTAATTGATCAGTGCACATCACCTTTATTTTGTGTTCTTTTATACCATGCACACATGCCATTGTGTCCTGAAGCCCACATGTGACCTGACCTGTTTTCACCACAATGAATGAGGCTGTTGTTAGACATATTCATCTCATCCCATTACATTTGTTCTTTTGCATTGTGTTCCCACACGTTATAAAGATGATGTTTATTCAAGGTGAGGGTCATTAGTTTTAGATTTAGACTGATCTGGTTTGAGCATTCATGCTAATGGGAGAGGCTTTGATACCTCCAGACTGGGTTCTTTGTGCTGGTCCATTAGTGATAAAAGCCATCAGACAGCCGAACTTGCACTATGCTCATTTAGCAGCTAGGCTACTGGATGAGTCTAGCAGAGGCGTGCTTAGTTTTCAGCTTTTTGGCTACTTTAAAAGTCAGCATATCCGCGGCTAATTTCCAGGACACGCAATGGCCAAACTAGCGTCAGTGCTGCTACAGTCCCTCAGGACAACATGCTTAAGACATTACAATGGGACCCAGCCATATAGGGCTTATTGTGCCAGGTCCAGAATTTCAAATTTATCACGGTGGCGGCGTAGCAAGTATGTGATGGAAAACTGGATGCTTTTGCCACAGATGGAGAGCTCCGGTAGCGCTGGATGCTCTTGGAACAATTGTCAACATTCTTCTATAAATCTATTCAGCAAAGCCACTGATAGAATTTAGAGGTGCTACTCTGAGTAACCACACAGAGATAGAAGGCCCAGGGTATTGTGGGATTTGAAAAGGGTCATGGGGGAAAGGTGTGGTGGGATATTAAACTGAAGAAACCTGGAAAAGACATCAGCAAATCCCAATAAGATCCAGACATGGAAAAACAGGGACGCATTAAAAACAGGCTCTATTTACAAACCAGATTATTTAATCAGTATGCAGCCCCACTTGCTATAAAGAGCCAAGACGCTAATACATGGCTGGAACTCCAGACCGTGTGCTTACTTCTCCAGATCTTTGGGATGTTTTTGGTGTCAGGTAGCCACAGCTTGTGTGCATTAGTCAACTCCAGTTATATGGCAATCACAAGTCTTCATTAAACAGATAATGGTTTTAACATGCAGCCTGGTGCAACCAGCCACATCTGATATCTCATACATATTATGTACCATTTGTGACATATAATGTAGATGGAGCACTTGATGAGGTTAAGTGCAGTATGCGGTTTCTGAAAAGGCATAACAAAATGATATTGCAGCATTCTCCGTCATATTAGCGGGCGGCTTAAATTCCGCAGTATGGGATGTGGTGTCTGTGTTGCCTCAGTGCTCACGGTAAATTACTAGTGATGATTTAATGGCTCATCAGAGTGGCTCCAAGCCACAAAGTGGCTCCATGCAGGGCCTTAACCTTCATTGACAAAAAGGTGAATACATCCTCCCTCGATATTTAGATTAGTGGTTATCAAAATGGGTTTAATAGTGACTGTTTTGTGGTTGTGTCAATATTAAAAAAATGTTCTTGTGTTAGGACAGAGGTGGCGTTGCTTTCTTGGATGTCAATGGATAGAATCTACAGTATTGTAGTTGGGGATCCTGTAATTTTAACTGATTTAAAATATGTATTAGTGTTGATTTGTCTAAGCTTGTGCAGACAAATGTTGTATCTTCTATTGCGCTTGTCTGCACTGATCTTCCATGTTTCAGCGTCTGAAACATAACATGACCACTGGGACAGACAAAGTCAAGTCTACCCATTAATTTTAATTTTAGCAATGTCACAGTTTAAGATGCCCATATTATTTCAGTGAATCTGGGCATCTTGGTGGCCACAACATGGCTTTCACGAGACCGCATATACAGTATGTGGATGAAGTGCATGTTTTGTGTAGCCCATGGATTAAGGAACATTAACCTTCTGGTGTGGTGAATGCTATATGGTGTTCTTTTCTGAAAACACTCATGTTTTCATCATTATTTTGACTTGGTAAATGCAGAAGGTTTGACATCTCCAATCTCTAGATAATATCGGCCCCTGTCAGCACCACCATGTCTTGATCACTACTCATCAACTGTATTTATTATCAGGCCTGACAAAATCCTGCTTATTTACTGCCAGGCGTTCCGCTTCCCTCAAACAGGATGGAAACAAGCTGTAATGTTCGTTATATTAACCCAAATCATCTGGGAACAGAAATGGGCATGGAGGTTGATGGAATTATAGCGTCATAGAATAGGAGATCATCTGTGGTATATCTTTAGCTGCATTGTTGTTGTCACAAAAGCATTTTTCCTTTAACTTCAAAGAACTTGTGCAAAATTATTGCTTTGCTGTGAATGTATTTTTTGTTGTCTGCTAAATATTAGAAGAGCATGAATACAAATTGTGGCTTGTTTATTTACTGCATATTTCAGAGGCTCATAGATGGTGGAAGAAAGATGGTGGGTTGGTGGGTTTTTTAGGATATTGCTAAAGCAATTGTAAAGCAACTGTAAAATTCCTCTGCCATACACTTATTTATCAGCAAAAACATTTTTACAACGCAAAGGTACAAACATATGCAGTTACCACATCAAGGATATATTTCTACCTGTCTCACCCTTAAAATGACAGTTCTTAGTGAACCCTAATGCAGTCACCATGTTAATTTATCCAGTTAATTTAGATGCTACCACATAAAGTACATTTTTACATAAAACATTCTTTACAATGTAGAATATAATAGAACATTTTTGTGTTTGATTCTTTTTCTCCATTTAATTCTGCTTTAGCAAACAAAAGAAAGAGTCAAAAGAGCTCAAGACAGAAAAAATACGTCAAGAAATTCTTATCTATTGGGAGTCCAGCGATCTGCTCAAATAAAATTCATGTTCAGGCCTTTAATTATCTCTGTCAAACCTTCCTAGCTTCCTTTTGATTCATTTATACAGAAGCAGTCTGGCCTTCAGGCTGGTTTTGCTCTCTGTGTGGGACACTTTAAAAGTCTGGAATCATTCAGAAAGATTGATATTGGTGATACAAATCAAACAAGTACAGAACGGTGCATACGATGTGAGATAAGCCTATCAATTATTTTAAACAAGGCTGTTATCATAAGGCTGAGCACCAAATAATTATTACATAAATAAACATCAATAACTAGTATGTACTCTGTAAACTGTTTATAAAACTTATCATTGGTAATTGCCATGTGAATTGGACAATTGTTATATAGCCTCCGGTTTTAATTTCTAAAAACCCCAAACATGTGCTTTCCTCCCCTTTGACAGTAATTATTTAACGTTCTTACAATTGTTTATAAATCGTTTCAATTATGTTGCATATTACAAACACAGCGCTTGATGATGTAATCTTTGCCACTAAAGTGCACAGCTTCTGTTGTTGATTAAACAATACTTGATTTATATGTTGGAAATAAAGTTGCGGATGTATAGCTTTGCAGTTTATGGCATACAGCCATTATATATACAGTGTGCCTGCAGTTCTGTTATGTTGAGAAAAGTAATGCAACAATGTGGCTTTTTTCTTAAACTCTCAATCACTTTTGAATTAAACAGTGTGTACTTATTAACCTTATTCAAAACAGCAGATCAAGAGACTGCATGAGGCTGGTGCTTCAACAGTAAGATTGTCATTGCTATAAGCAGCCACTGTTCCTGTACAGTGTCTGGATGTTTTTCCTTGCTGGTGGTTAAGTTCCTTGTTGTGCTATTATATTGACAAAGACACACTTTGTTTTCTGATATTGAATAAGCAGCAAGCAAATTATAATCGCTGATAATGTATCTTATTCTACTATACCCTTACATAAAAATAAGTATACTTCAAGTTTATTTTATTATGTATACTTAAGTTCAAGTATATAAGTATACTTTATGTAGTAAGTATACTAATATCAATATACTAGTAGTGTATTTGTAAGTATACTGATTCAATACACCTTGGAACTAAATTGGCCCACTTTTTAAGTATATAAAAGTATACTTTTAAGTGTAACACTAGTAAACATTAAGTACACAACGTTAGAGACAGTACACACAGTTTTCTACAAGGGAACTTTGGTATACTGATAGTTTACTTGTAGAACATTTTTTATTTTATAACAGTATTCTTTTTTTTACTTTTTAAGTATAGTTTCAGTAAACTTGTTAAAATCACACCAAACATTTGTAACAGTCATATATTTAAATATATGTGTTCACCCATAGCGTCATGGTGACGCAATGTTGATCAAAAATACAAAGGAACTATAATACAACATCTTGTTTTTTGTCGAATCAATAGTCACAAAGTTAATGTTTTAACCAAGTTAGTCTATATTGTACACACAATAACATTAACTTAATGTTCTTTAATTAAAAACATATTTATCTTCAAAACTGCACGATAAGCAATTGTGAGACGGCTAATCATAATCCTACACCAGTTTATCACTACAGAAACCACAGAAATATGTGATCAGAAATTGTGATCTGTTGGGCAGTTGCTGCATGGGGTTCTTTATGGTTCAAAGAATGACTATGACATCCACATTGCTGGTTCTCCAGCAGGCCACTGTGAAGTTTAGAAGAACTTACATTTCTGAGTACCAAACAGCCGGTCTTGCCAGACCTATTGTTTTGACAACCTCTTAGATTGAAGTCCTCTGATTTCTCAGTTTTATTGACCCTTCTTTGGTCCTTAAGTCTAAAGTCAGATTCCAGGAACCAATTCCAAACCAAGACTAGACATTGACAGCATTCTACAGCATACACTAATGATCCAGACAAACACACTTGCCTAATAAGAAACAGATGTTAGTACAACTATCCAAATATTTTTGGCATCTTCACTTGGTAATGACTCTGAGCAAATTATGCTGTAATATCTAAACACATTACTCAATATAAGAGAAAAGAGAATCCTATAATCGAATCTGACACATTATGACATAACTCTGTAAATTCAATTTGATAAAAAATGATAAACCTTGTCCAAATATTGTTACAGAACAACATTTAAAGTTAAATTGATTTAGTTGTCTTCTTTGCACAGCTGGTTTAAGGAGAAGTTTCCGGTTAAGCAGGAGGGACAACGTGAGGTAACAAGTAAGACTGAAGATGGCTGAAGGATTATGGCAGTATCCATGAACTACTATATCAGGAGGTCTTGTCTTACTACAGAAAGCCTGAGGAGTCTTATCATTTTATTGTGCTTCTAACTGGTGAGACACGTCCTATCTTAAAGAAACAGTGCATCCAATAATGAAGAATCTGTCATCATTTACTCACCCTCATGTTGTTCCAAACTTGTATAATTTCACACATAAGAAGCTGTTCTGAGCAATGAAAGTCAAGGGGGCCCATTGCTTTCAAGCTCCAAAATAGACATTTAGGTAGCATAAAATTTAAACAAACGATTTGAAGGGTATATTCCAAGAACATGACAGAAATGTAGGTTGTTTTTGGCTGTTAAATAAAATTAAATCATTAATTAACTTGTGTATACAGACATGGCAATAACATCAAAGCTCATTGGTTCTTGCATGATGCTCCAAATGTCATGACACAAGAGTACAAGAAGAAAGAATTTGGAACAGCATAAGGGTAATAAATGATGAAAGAATTTTCACAGGAACTATCCCTTTAAGGACATTCTTTACTTGTACTATACTGTGAAATATTTATAGATAAAGTCTTTATAGATGGGGTAAAACTGTAGGTCTAGACTATATATCTGTTTTCATTGTGCCTGGACGTAGACCTGTGTCTGCAGAATGTTTACCTCAGCATCAGTTCCAAGGGCAGACCTTAAATGAGCCAACAAAATAAGTGTGCTTATCCTCCAAAAATGAAAGAACTGCTTGGATATGGCAGTCAGCTTTCCATACAGCTGGAGCCACTATTGTATTTGTGTCATTTAAGTCCCCTGTTGCCACAGTCTATCAGCCGCAGAAGTTTAGAAAATGACCATAATCACAAGCTGACGTTTGTTGAGCACAAACTCCTGAGCTGTCTCTTTAAGGGCCGCCTCAATAAGCTCTGTGTCTCTTACTGAAGCACAAGATTTCAAAATTCTGAGGAAAATTTCCATTGTTTTGAAAGTAGTAACTGTATTCCTGAAACGTCATCTTTGCTCCGATGTTTGCATAATTACAAATGCATGATATTCTACTTAGAAATTTGATGAGGCATGTGAGATCATTTGAGCTTTTTCATTTTTTTATCCACTGCTGAAACAAAAATGCATTCCGGCGGTAAATTTGGGACATTAATTCTTAGATATACCAAGGGCGAGAACAGCCATTGGCAAAGGAGTGCGGGAATGCAAGATTTCTTTTCCAAACAAACAACAGAAATGTACAGGAGCACAGTGATCTCCATCCCAGTACTGAATGCTTTCAAGTGAGTCTTGACAAGACTGACCAAAGAGCCAATATTGTCTCCATGGAGGCCTCCATGGATTTATTTCAAAAGAAGTTAAATCATCTCAGCAAGGTCAAAATTGCATTTGTCTGCCATTGATATATGAAGAAAAACAAACAAAAATGTTGCATCCACTAGAAAGATTTTTTTCTTCAAGTTTTTTTATTTATTTAAACGATTTGTCAGTCCTTTTGTTTCTTTTGTTTTGTTATCTGTAAAAACAGTTTGGACTTTATATACAGCTGCTAAAAACATGTTTTCTATCATTTAGTTGTATTGGAATTTGTTATTTTGCATAAGACACAAACTGTTGACCATAGTTCCAGCCCAAGCAGCTTGCTCATATGTAATGAGCAGGTTGTTGCACAAATTACTAGTTTCACTTTTAATGTGTGTGTCATGACTTTATGTTGGCAACAGGACTCGCACATTAATGTCTAATTTGACCCAATCTATGATTTCTGCTTACCTAGGTATGCCATATAGAACTATAACCTAAATGACTTTCTGTAATGAAAATACACTTTGTCTTCCCTAATGTGTTTGTTCAACTGACCACAAGCAGAGCTTGCAAATATTTTAAAGACCATCAGCCTGCAGGTTTTTGTGCGAGGGGATCAGTGATAATGCATCTGCATCTGATGACGGTGAGGTCAGACTGGAAGCCCACGTGAGGTCAGAATAGAAGATTGAAGATTTTCTTTTTCACCTCCATGTGATTTCTTCTCATTCTGTGAAACTCATTTGCTGTAAAATGTGATACCGAGCCAAATGCAAACTTACAGTTGTGTTCGCCAAAGGCATTTCATGCATTATCAGAATGGCTGGAATTTTCATAACACTCATAGAGGTCTGACTTTAACAGGTGGAGTGACTGCATGCTTTCTTTGCAAGATGCGCCGGCAGAACATACAGCATCCTGTTGGCTCGCAGCTGGCACGCGCAAGCGTTTAGTCTCTCTTGAACGGGCACTAGACAAATTCTTCATTTTCACAACAGCAGTATGGCTTTTCCTTCTGGGGGTGTGTGGGCCAGAGCAGAGACTGGATCTGTGTTCTGGAAAGGGTACGAGTGGAGGGAGCCACAGGCTGAAATCAATACAGCATTACCCCATCATCTCTATGCTTACAGTCCAGTGATGGAAACAGCAGATGCCTGCCAGAATAAAGGGCCATTTCATGGCTCAGACAGTCCATGTACACTTTAAATACAGTACATGTCCATCCTCAAACAGTTACTACAATGAAGCTGCTTATGTGCCACGTAACTAGCCTGCAGTCTGTTATATGAGCTCAACATAAAAGAAAAAATGTTTGGATGGGGGTTATAAGTGGACTGACAGTATTTTGTGGTACTGGTGATTTAAATGTGTGTAAGTGTGTATTTATATTGAGTGAATTATTGAGTGAGTGTGGACTGCATTCTTTACTGCTTTGTCAGTGGTAATTAATTGCTGATAAAGTGTGTGTTTGTGTGTGGGGGGGGTTACTTAACCATATATTAGGGGCAAATTTGTACCCAAAAATGAGCGAAACCTGACAAATCTAAGCAAAACCCCTTTTGGGGACTTTCTTAATTTTGAAAATGTTATAAAAATATGGTAAATAAACATTTTACATTGTATAAAAGGAAAACATTTCTGATAGGGTTAGAGGGTGGGTGAGGGTTAGGTTATATTGTTGTAACTAGTTGTGTATAATACTATAGAAGTCTATGAATGCCCCCATTTAGTTAGATAAGTAAACATGCTTAAAATGTAGTTCCCACTTTCAAAGAATTCGAACTAATTTAAGAGTGAATTAATTAACTTGTCTGAAACAGATAAATGTACACTTAACATGATCAACAAAATACGGTAAATATTCAAAAATGGTTAAGAACTGCATGTAACTAAAAATTTCGATACCTAAAAAAGATAAAAGAATGGTCCTAAAAAAACTTTAATTTACTCTAATTTACTTAAATTAGTCATTCTACCTATGAAAGAGCCTTTTAGAAAAGCACACATTGTTTCCTCAGTTCGCTTTGTTGTAAAGCTGTGTGCGCATTACAATATGGTGCAAGAAAGCAATGTTATGTTTTGTCATGCTACATTGCCACTCTTTGGAAAAAGTAGCTTGTTTCTGGAAAAGCTACATGATTTTAAAAACAGCTGAACTACTGTGACGCTACTGGAAACTAGTTTATTAGCGTCACTACTTATAGTTAAACACACAACAGCACTTCCCCAAGCAAGCAAACAAACAGGAATCAACAACAGGCATATTTTAAAAAGCAAAACTAATGTGCCGTGATCCCAAAATCATGTAAATGTTTTTGAATAATGTGTATGCAGACCATCACATTTTTCCACATGCCATTTCCACACTGAGGCCTAAAGCTCTGTGAGGCTGGCAGGGAAGGAGGAGCCAGATTCAGAATGAAATTCTGAGTGACATCACTAAGAGTGATGTGGACAGGCGGTAAACACAGCCACTAAGAGACTGTCAATGTAGTGATGGATCACTTTTCTTCCTACTTCGGAAAACAACCAACATTTTGCTTTAGGTTGGCACATGTCTTGCCTGCTTCTCTCCTTTGGAAGCTTCAACTAACATCTTGCCATTTTTGTGACTGTGTTCCAAGCTTCCGAACTGCGGCGAAACAAAGTTAGGGTCTAACTATGTCTGACATATACATTTATTTGATTTATAGAGTCTGAGCAGTGAGTGCAATTTAGTAAAGTTAGCAAACAGTTAGCCACATAATGGTCATAACTAATGGTAACAACAATGAAATCCTCTGTTAGATTTTATTCTGAGTGCAGTAAAATAATAGCTTTTGTAACAGACTGCTGCTGACCCTGGAGGTCCACATAAAGCATTGTACTTCAAAGCTGACACACTGAAATGAGTTTTATTTGCTGTTTAATGTCTGGGAACAGCATTTGTTCATGGGTTTAGATATCAGTTCTTGTATTATTGGCTCAGTCATTTGCCTTATCATTTAGCTTACACGCCCTATAAACAGCAATATACGTGTGATTTGCACGGCTGGAGGAAATGCACACACACACACACACAAATCATAATTGGCCCAACTTGTTGCCCCCACAATGGCGGTAAAAGTTTATAGTTTATTTTGGAGTAAGTGGAGAACGTGTGGACAATTAGAGTTAGGGAGTGTGGTGAGGTCTCAGGTCTTGTTAAGCTCACCTCTGAACATGCTTTCTGCATGACTCAGGCTAGTTAAACCAAAGGCTTCATACTCAATAACCCCCGCTCAGTTTTGTTCACTTGCTACCAGACTCCCTCTCCAATATGTTAAATGTCAATGCACTCAAATCAATTCTAAAAAGCACAACTGTGCTATTACATAAAAAATTGCAATGTGTTTACATTGATGCCATTTATTTAACCAGTTAAATGTGATTTTTATTGCATTCAGACCTTTCAACAGATATCATTTGGGAGCAGAAAAGGCAAAAATCGATGGGGTGGAGTATCACATTGTCTCCAAAAACACATTTAAAAAAGATATTCTTAACCATAAGTAAGCAAATTACCCATGAGTGCTGCTCAGCCCATGCTGTTGATTATTCTAGAGGCTGGTTTGGGGTAGTGTTTTTTTACTTTTGCTACTTGTTTAACTCCTATTGTCCAGTTTGATACTACAAGTGTTCCTGTACCTCAGCTGGTAGAGCATTGCGTTAGCAGTGCAAAGGTTGTGGGTTCGATCCCAGGGAGCACAAGTAGTGATAAAAATGTATACCGTGAATTCACTGTGAGTTGCTTTGGATAAAAGTGTCTGCCAAATGAATAAATGTAAATGTAGAAGTATACAGAGATGTTTAAAAGTACAGATCATTTCATAAAAAAACACATTTGTAAGCTTAATTTGTGTTTACAAAGTGCTTTTGAAGAAACTAAAATGTATAAATGTATAAACACCACAAAAAATTAAACTTAAGACTATTAAATGAAAAAAATGTGCTGTTCACATTTTTTATGAGCATATGTATCCAATAACAGGCAGATACTAAGATAAAACAATATAGATAAAAGAAGTAATGCCTAGCTGGTCAGAATGCTATGAGACAACATATTCCATGTAGAATAAGACATCTGACTTATGACTGGAGTCATTTGTGTGAGTGTTCGTTATGTACACATTTTATATCATTATGTGTCAAACAAAAATGACAGAGAGTACCTTTAAGAAAACTACTATTAATGTACCACTAAATGATGCTACATATTTTCATCCTTTACTGGTTTAAATGGAATTTACACAGGACATATAAGAAAATAACTGCTTTAATCATGTCTTTAAAGATGCTCCTGGAATTGCAATCACACATTTATTCCTTGTTAATGCTAAAACGCAGATCACAAGCACATTTTGTCTGCAAACACTCTCCAATTTCTCCCATTTTCAGTTAAAAACCAGGGGAAATCTCAAAAGCATGTGTCCGTGAACAGTGTCACATTATATTCAACCAAAGGGATATTTTAAGAGCCCTTTGTGGTTTAAAATGACTTTCTGTCTTGTTAGTCGGACACAGAGAAAAAAGTCAAAGAGAGTGAGACAGGAATGACAGAGAGCAGACAGACAGACTTTCCAGAGACATGCTAGCAAAAGGAAACACGGGCTGTTTTTTGAATCACTCCATTTACCATCATCTTTGATTATCATACAAATGCCATGCAGCCCAAATGCTGCAAAAGTTAGTTCCAGAACTCAGCAACAGGATCACACTAACCTACATCACTTACATTAGAACTGAACTTCTATGTTAACCAATTCATAAAAATGTAATAATAGAATGTACAAATATTTGACAATGTTCCACCAACTGGGCAACCTTTTTGAATTTACTGCTTGTAGGTTCACCAGAAAAAAATCATATTCCATTTCTGACTCTTTTTGTAGGTTAAAAATACAGTTGACTTCTTAAATGAGAAAGTCGTATATGAAAAAATTACCAAGTCATTTAAATTACATTTATGTCAAACTGAATAATGGATTAATATGACACAGTATCATGAGGCACAGAATGATGAACTGCCTTATTTTCTGTGTTAATGTGACAAACTTATGGTAAGCGTCACATTTTATACTTTATTGCTCCTCTGAGAACGGATTGAGTGTTTTGGGATTTGTCTTTAAACGTGTGATCAAACAGGTGGCTTCCATTCAAAGCGTAACGTAAGTAATTTTATAAAACATGCTTTGCCAAAACGTCTGGAAGGATGTTCTAGAATATGCTACAACTTACTCGGAACCATCCTGATGTTCCCTGTGACAAACGCCAAAGCTTATTTTTACAGCATCATTTTCTGTAATGCTAAACCAGAAGGGCAGATGAGAGTAAGATGTGTCAGATGGTGGTTTGGACCATGATCCTTTTCCCCCCTTTCAAAACAAACACATTTAATTAAAATCAAGTGTTTACATACTGTATGTGCAGCAAAAGAATTAATGTGTTGAATGTACAGTGATGCTGCGCTATGAATGTGGATTTTTTTGATTACCTAAACATGCAAATGATATATGATTACAGACTGAAATACATCAACTATAGATTTATGTTTGAATAGCCCAAGATGTCATTTACTTTCATATAGCCATATATAGCCAGAACCTGTAATCAAAAAAGCTCCAGGTTTTAAATGATAAAAAGCACTATAAAACTTTTTGAAATGTTTCCCTTAGGTTTTTGGAGTACAGAGAACACAATGGAAACTGCTATGGTACTAGCTTGGATGTGGTGAACAGGGTTCTAGTGGAGAGCAAGGTGTGCCCTCTGGAAGTGGAGCCCTATGTGAGTAAAGAACCTTTTATGTGTGTCAAGAAACATTGGATCAAGCTTCCATGCACAAGTGTCTTTAACAACAACATCCCATTACAAAACTTCCCATTTTATAGATTTCATTTCATATTATTAAAAACAAACATTTAGCATAAAATACAAATATTACAATTGGTCTAAGATTTGCTTTTCTCCAAGAGCAGTGAGTGAGAGAGAAAAAGATGGAAACAGGGATAAACAGAGTTTGAGAGAGCCAGGGAGCCCTATATTACATGTCATATTTGTTGACTTTGGAACATAGACTCAAGGGTAGGAATTATGTCATTCTGGATAGGGAGCTTCTGTCAGCTCCCCTCCAATTAGTACATTTCCTGTGGTCTGATTATTTTTCATCAGCTTGTAACATTTATAGAAACATTCTCACTGTATTAACGAACATACTATATGGTGCATATTTGAAATTATGCACGGCTGATGCAAAAGCCTTGTGCAGGAGTTTGGAAACGTCAAGTGTTCCATTCCACTAAAGCTTACAGATGTGTTTTCTGACCGTGGTCATTTT
>JAZGTK010003971.1:4574-25727 GCA_036877625.1 Ambastaia sidthimunki
ATATATATGGTTTTGGTTTTGTCTTTGATTAGATGCATGTCATAGTGCTACTTCTTCCTGAGTTTTGTTATTAGAAGTCTGTTTCTGTTACCTTCCTGTTTCTTTGGAATACTACTCATAAGACAAGCCAAGACTTATTTTTAGTTTACCGTTTGTTGCAAACAGTTTACCATGATATTGTTTTTTATATGTGAAATTGCAGCAAATTTACAGCAGCGCTCACCACAAAGCCTGTTCCCCTTTATTTTCATTCAGTCCATGTTGTGTGTTAGTCCTGCAAGGGCTCGCGATAATACGTTTGCAAGGAAATAAAGCTTTAAAGAGCCTTCGAGAGAAGCTTTAGCATTAGTCTGTAAAATTGGAATGGAATAAACATGAGCTCACTGTTTACCCTCTACAGACCTAAATGTCAACAACAAAATCTTATTTGTTTTTAATCATCAAAACATATTTTGGGGCATTAAAACAGCATTTTCACAATGACTTTCCCAGTGCAATATATATTTTGCATAGTTTAGATTAGGGCTAGGAAGGAAAAACTCCACTGTTCTACAATACCTCAAGGAAAACCTTAAACTTTGCACTTTTAAATTCCCAATTCATACCTCAATAGCATTTATCAACTGGAGAAAGACCAACCCCACCCCTTAGCCCCAAAGAGTTTGAATGGTGCATTTATTTCCACCAGATATGGCAGTTCACTTTTCCTTCTGTGCTTTGTAAATGTCATGGCAGTATTTTAGTCAGAAAATATGTTTTGTGTGTTATGATGTGTGATAGGACAAAGCAGAGAACCAAACAGATGCAAATGCTACATTATAGTTTTATAATGTGGCACCATTTGTGATATTTAGTTTAAATGCACAACCTTACATAAGCATGAGACACAAAAAAGATGTTTTATTATGGTTTATATAATGATGACTGTTCTGTCCTTTCCAGACCCTGTTCAATTGTTTCTGAAAGGTAAGAAGACAAAGTTCTCACATTATTAATGACGTATGTATGTATGTGTAGGTGTTTTAGTGTAAGTGGGTAGATACAGTATAGGCTTGCAGGTGTCCTGCTTTAATATGTAAAACTGCTGGTCATATTGTCTGATATAAGCAATATTTTATGCAGGATCTTTTTACAGATCTCATCCCCAGTTATTACAAAAGCTCATGTCATTCATGACAAGTACTGCTTCCTTTGAAAATACTGCCAAACAGTGCTTCCTCCTTTTCGATAGGCTTTATAAATATATCATTCATTTAACCTTAATTAAACATTTGCTTACAATGCACACCTTGGTTCTCTCCAATTAATTAGAGAGTTAAAATATTTTCCAAGACAGTAAAGCAACACAATATTATTATCATGCCCTTTGGTGCCCAGTTCAGTTGTATATACTGTATATATATATATATATATATATATAGAGTTGTTTTACAGTTGCCAGTTTTGTTATAATTGTAGACATTTCTCTCTAGAAAAATCATGCAAAGATAGTGATACTGCTACAATCCATCAAACTCTAACTAATAGCGAGTCTCTATATAGATTAATTAAAACAACAATGATTCAGAGGTTTAGTAGCAAAACATTTCCTCTACATCAGTGCTTGCAAGGTCAAGACACATGTCTTGTTTCCTGCTAGCTATGCTTGAGTATCAGCACATATTTTAAGCTCTGTGTCATGGTGTAAAGTCAGATATAAAGATATACAGTAGATAAGTAGATGTAAGACAGGCAAGTGTGGTTAAGAACAGTGTTTGTGGTTCAGAACAATATAACATATAATATAATTCCATTTGTCAATGCAGCCTCCACATAATGTTACTGTACAGGTACTGCTCGCATCACAATCATTCATCTGAAGTAACAGGCTATATGAAATCAAGCTTTTAAAAAATAATCACAGGTTCTTTGCCTTAGTCTCATGAATATATACTGATCTGATGCTCTCAAAGAGCTGTTTCGGCTCTCCCATTGTTTCTGATGCATGTATTCCCAGAGCCTTGAGATGCTTTATTATTTATAGCTGTGATATCAATGCTGCAGGCAGCGAAGGAGCAGGTCATTGTGAACCCAGCCAATGAAAGAGATATGTGTCAAACTCCACCTGGACCCTAACAATATCCTGCGGCTCACTGCTAAAAGTGTAGCATTATAGATTTAAAATTCTTCTCCAGTTACTCATATTCAGTATACCAATACACACACAGATACAGAAATTAGCCTTAATTTTCTTTTACAGTGGAATTTGTTCTAAAAACAAATTCCAATGTTGCCAGCAAAATCAGTAAGATTTATCTGCAAATATTTAACTTCAATCATCTATAAACTTAGTTTGCAAATATTATAATAGTAGATTTTGTATTTAACATTTTGTTTTTTAAGTTAAGCACTCTGAAGTCTTTAAAGACATTGTAAAGTCAGGTCAAGCCACATGTTCATTCATGCAGTCGCAAATACGATAACAGCTATTTCTAGATCAAATGACAAGACAGCAGGGTGCACTGTGCAAAACTGCACTGTGCACTTGTGTTTATGAATAATTAACACATCATGTATAAATTAGGGCCATGGCATTGAATGAATTTACATACCGACATTGTTCACAGCCAGGAGTCATCTCTTGTGGGGTTTTTTCATACCGCCCTACCCCACAACATCTAAACACACATGAAAGACCCACTTCCTTCAAAGTTAAATAGCTATAGAGATGGGAATATGGCTGGCTGCTTGCTTTAGAAAACACATAGCTGTTTTTAAAAATCAGTTGAGTCGCATTGCAATTTTACCATAATAAAACCATATGTGATCAGAAATCTATAGAGTGATTACATGTTTTTGTAATTAACTGTTTATAAAATTGTACATAAATTGTAAAATAATTTTCAGTAGTAAATTAAGTTTATATTTACTTAAAATTGTTCCTGTCTTTCTTTGCTAGATTGGATTTATGTTTTGGCTTGTCACAATGCATCATGGGATTACCTCTCCAAACAGCATACATTTGACAGTGCCTTAGTATTTGGGCAAAATAAGGCATATTTGAGTGGCCTGCATTTTGGAATAGCAATAGAAGTCACCCTATGATAAAATATAATAAAATATATTTTGGTGTATAATATATAGACATTAAGTGCATTAAAATGCCACGTTTTACTATTTTACTGGCTTCATGTAATAGATAATTTTTTTATTCTTTATTAGAGTTAAAGGGGTTCTATTATGCTTATTCTATTTGTGAAGACTTGATTATGTTTTGGGCTGGAAACAACTTTGTTATTTATTCTACAATGTTGTTTCCTTTTTCATTACAACAAAAGCTGTTGAGTTCCTGGTTCTACAAAGTCTCTCCTTCAGAATTACGCAATAGGGTCAGATTGGTTACTTGGCCCAGTGTGTTGCAATTGGCTAACAGCCTAGTGCGCATTGTCCAGAAATGTCATGGCGTTGAGACAGAATTATAATTCTAGAGATCATGACATCACAAACCTAGGAAGATGAGAGCTGTAGTTCATTTCAGCCATTTATTGAAGACCTTAAGTGATTTTGGTTAAACAGAAAGTCTGAGTGTTGAACTTGAGTGTTGTACACACTAACACACTAACTAAAGTTGGAAAAGTGAAAACGCATAATAAACCCTTTAAATCAATGGTTTATGATAATTTGTGTACAAGATTGTAGACTGCTTAATTACAGATTATCCGAAAGCTAAAATGAAGTATGCTTAGAAAAATTGAATGTGGCAATTCATTATCTTCCAAAGCCATTTTTCTCACTCAAGTAACAATGTGAAGAAAATACAATTTATTTGGCAGCGTAACCAACAGCGACTGAACAAAGTGATTCATCAGCAAGAGGCAGATCTGAATTTTTTATTTCTTTTCATTTTTATCCTCTTGCCTCCTTAATGGAGAAAGCTCCTTTTTGGCATAGAAATAAAAAGTATAAAACAATACAAAAATAATAGAAATAATAGGAAATGCCCTGGTAGGTAATCAGGCTTTTTCTTAAACATTACAGTATCATTGTGTTTTGACATGAAAAACAAATCGATTGTTTATTGGACTTTAGGCTTTAAATTAATTTCTGCCTCACCCTGAGGACTGACTTCTCTATATAATGAAAAGCTCCTATTGGAACTTTGATATAATGGAGCATTAGTAATCTCACTATTGCAGTTCACCAAAGCAACCAATCTCTGATTGTTGAAGAGTCCTTATCACTGTGCAGATAACACAATTTTGGCCATATTTGAATTACTTCAGAATATAGTTAGTAGCTTGATGAGAATAAAACATTTAACAACTTAGATATTTGCTTTTTGAAGAAATACGCAAGTACACACAATAAATAAATATGCATTCTTTGGCCTTGGTAACTGACTAATCAGTGCCTTTGATACACACAATAGCTGCCACTTGACTCTACTAACAGACTATCTACAGACAAAAGAGCACCACATATAAAACACATATATAGGGTAAACGGGTAAAAAAAACAATACGTCCCTAAAAACCGACCCACAGAAGACTTTACTAAATTAGCACCCCCACCGGTAGGAAGATGCCAAAGAAACTTTCACCTTAATGCATTTTGATCTCTTACCTGCCTTAATTTGTATAGGCTCTTACCTGCCTTAATTTTGATTGGTAGAGCATTGTGTAAGTAGCACAACAATCATGGGTTTCAGGGAACGCAGTGATAAAATGTATACCCTAAATGGAAGAGTAAAAAGAGTAAATGACAATTGTACAGGTTGAAAAATGGAAGAGTAAAAAGAGTAAATGACAATTTTACAGGTTGAAAAATAAAAGTTCAAAATATTTACACAATCCCTGGTGGATAAGGGATTGTGTAAATATTCCACAAACTGCGTTTAAACTAATTCAAATTTTGATTGGTATAGACAACCAAACATAATCCTATAAGGACACACACCACTGCCATTATTTTTTTGCCAGCTAAAGGCATAAAACCATAAAATGTAACTGTATGTTACTATAAGCTGCTTGCATAAACAACTTTTAAGGTCATTTTTGGGGGTGCCAAACAGCCTCACAAAAACATTTTTGTATACAAACACCCCAGAGTTTTCAAGAAGCTTGCTGAAGAACAATATGATAACAAAATTAAAACATTAAGTGTCCTTTACACTATGCAGAGCACAGTATTGCCCTGGCCTTGTGCCTACAGTGGACTGCAGTATGTTTTCTTAAACGGTAAATAAAAATGACGAACCTTTCGAAACAGCTGCAGCTTGAAAGGTGTCAAGGAGCTGTGGTGCAGCCACCATATGTTCCTGGAAGTTTTCTGGCAACCTCTCTGCTTCCTACCCATATTCCCTCTGTTGTGTCCCTGAGAAGCCTGCTGCACCTACGCACCTCATATTTATCTGACACAATATGTGGCCCCCCAAGGAATCACTCATATTTTCACAAGCGCACGTTCTAGAGCAGCAACTATCGTTACTGCATCATTAGCTGAATCTATTTTGCTTTCAAATTACTGTCGGCTAGCACAGCCTGTACCTTGCTATTGCCTCCTCCCCTCACAAAGTTCAGCTGCTAAACGCAACACAAAATCTTTTTTGGGCTTTCTTTATTTATAGCATAGCAGGAGCTACAGGACAGAAAATGATGAGGGACCAGAAACAGGAAAAACTGTGAGCTGTATGGGTGTCACTTTGATTTAAAAAGTGGTTGGGACAGTTAGACAGATTTATAGACTCATCAGACTCAATCAGAATAGGAATATCCTGTGCTAACTGGCTTTAGGTGTATTCTGTCACTGCATAAAAAGATTGAATCAAGAAAATATTCTGGCATAGTTAACACCTGTGTAATTTCATGTTTGTTTGATATACATAGAAAAAGGTGACATGAAAGTACATTTCCAGCTAATATATTTTAAATAGTTTGCACTTAGATACGTATAGCTGTGTATTTAATATAAATATGCCCCAAAGAATCTAAAGAGACAACCCATATGTTAAAAATATTATTCATATCTTTAAACCAGTAGGTGGCGCTATAATGAACCTGTGCTTCCACCCTCATGTGAAGATAGGTACCAAGATAGGTACCATGTAAATACACAGAAGTTGCATGCTCGCCATGAAATATATGAAAACAGTTGGGTGTATCAATAAAGTTTTATTAACTTTTTATCATTATACTATGATACTCTAGATACTATGCACCAAATATTGTGCAAATCAGAAAATTCAAAATGGCAAATACATTTCATGACAGAAAATGATGTCACATGGTGCGTTGGAATTGGTCTGAGCAGAGGAACCAAAGGAAGAATTTTGTTTATGTTTGAGTTATGAATGCAAAATTATGAGAATAGTGTTTTAGTGGTAGAGCATTGCGTTAGCAGCGCAAAGGTTGTGGGTTTGATCCCAGGGAACACAAGTACTGATAAAAATGCATACCTTGAATTTACTGTAAGTCGCTTTGGATAAAAGCGTCTGCCAAATGAATAAATGTAAATGTAAATGAGAATAAACATAAGTGAATCTTTTGGCAGTTGGTGGCGCTAGAGGGTTTTGGTCCAGTAGCATTTCAGACTGTCCTCTGCCTGTGTACCAAATTTCCCAACTTTTCACCATATGGTTCAAATTGGTGCTGTAGACTTTAAGAGTGAAAAAAGAAGATAAAGAAAAAAAGAAAACTTGGGACTTGACCCCTAATACTAATTGTTCAATGTAACTGAATAACACACTGAATTATCCTATTTATGTTTGGTCACTGTAACTTTTAATATGTATTTAATATTGTGTGGTTAGCTATGAGGTGTCAGTTTCAGTCAAAGAGGAAGCCATCTTACAAAATGTGAATAGTGTTTTTGTTTTATTTTTTATTTTAACCCAGTGTGCGAATTCAACATTCAACACACAAACCATAATGATGGTAATATCAACTACATAATGACACATAACACACAGGCAAAACACAGCACCAGCAGGGCAAATAACAAAATAAACCTTATTGTTTACCTAAAATAAACCAAGATAGCTGCAAGATTTCTTATTTAAATTGATTGCATGCTATGAACGTTTAAGAAACGTGTTACACTGCCTAGTTGATTAAACTAAAGCTAAATTCTAACAAAATTCACCAAGTAGAAAATATATTTTTGAGGCTGTGTAGTGTATTGTTGTTGAAATATAAAATGATGTGGTTGGCAGTTAGTGGATGTGTTAGTGGATGTATCTATGGATTGTCGATGAAAGTGTTTGCATTATTGAATTATATTACTGGAACTAGACTCCAGTTGACCAACAGAAAAGTAGCATGCACATGTGACATCAGCATAAGTGAGAGAACAATGCTGCTCTATAACAGGATTTACCACAAAACGAAACAATAACAACCTAAAACTTCAAAGAGAAAATAATGAAGAAAGGCTTTGCCAAAGTGAAACCAAAATCATCCATGAAAAAAATTACTAGCTGCTCAATTAAATATCAGTTAAAACATTTAGCTACTCTTATGGTATGCCAACCTGAAGAAAGCTTCTTATAAGAATATTGGAACATTTTTATTATGGACTTTGTTAAAATTACATTCCAGCCAATATCTATCACAGAAATTATTATAGGTTAGCTTTGTAGAAGGTTCAGAGCACTGTGTTTGCAACTAATTGGTTTTGCTGTAGGGGTGTGGCACCAAGCCAGAAGAATCGCACAGTGAATACGGAGCATCCTTTTGAAAGAGACAGTAATGAGAAATAAATCAGTTGATATCACATGGAATGAGAACACATCTTGCTCAGGGGGGAGCGTGAAAATCGGCACTCTGTATCTTCATCCCTTTGAAATTGATAACACAATTATTTTATAATTGATAACGCCAGTTGTGGGAGATGTTAAAAAATGTATTAGCTTGAATTAAAGTCTGTTTAAATGTCAAAGATGATCAGAGCAACTTTTCAACTTTATTTTATTATATAGTCGACATCTCTGTTGTTGGTGACAATGCTAGACAATAAGATACACTATTGGGATAAGCAATTGTTATAAACATCCCTATAAAAGCCTGTGTGGAGAAGGCTGTAAATTTGGGTGATGGTGGCTTGAGTCATTTAGGGTTTCTCAGACACACTAGACAGCAACAACATGCTGACACAAACTTCTATTTATGTGCTTGGGTGGTATGACGTTATATACCATTGCACAAAGAAATGTGTCAACTGTTAAAATCTCTGCAGTTTCATTTGTATTATTATACTGCTTTTATTTTACAGTGAACTGGAAAACATAGTATTATAGAAAATGTAGTATTTCCAATGTAAACAGCTTTGATGATTACAATGGGAGTAATTTACTATTGACTTTGTACCATGCTGCACACATCTGGTGCACAGTGTTTACAGTTGCTGAGCAACACCGTGACTTGGCACATTAAGAAAAAATACAACTAATTGGCCACACTCTTGCAGGTGTGCAAATATGTGCTATTCTACCACAGCTTCAAGCCTTTTTTATTGCTTGTTTGTTACACAACTGATGTGTTCCACAACATAAAGCTGTGTTTGCACCAATTCTACACTTTTCTTGTTTTTAATAATGTTATCTCTTGGTTTGTGTCAAGTGAAAAGAGACTAAACACTTAAGACTTAAGCACTCAGATTTTACACAATTACTCTGTTATTTACAAGTATTACATTACATATGTAATATTTGTTTATTTATAATATTATAACTAACAGAATTAAGACTTACAATGTCATTTTATATATATATATATATATATATATACTGTATATATATTACATTATAATTCTTAATTCATACTGTGAAATACAGTTTTGGTAATACCGCCCACAACTAGTGTGAGGTTTTGGCAAAACTCAAGATCAGATTTTAGGTTTGTAACTACATTGTCTGACTGTCTCGATCAGTCATATGGGGTCTGCTGTGGAAGAAGTGATGGACTGTCAACCATCAGCAAGTGGCACCCGTGTCCATGAGCTTGTTTGCCATCACTGTCGCATAACTGACATCTCAACAGGGCACATGCTACATTCAGAGGGGTGACTATGGAGCATGCAGGCGAAAAATTGCAATTTTGAAATGAGACACAGCACAACACAGAGGGGCTTACTTTTCTGGTGTGTGTGTGTGTGCGTGCGTGTTTGTGTGTGTACAAGCTTGTCTGTCTTTGTCAGAGACTGCTGAACCTTTTTTGTTATGCCTGCCATGTTTGTGACTGACAGTGTCAAGAATTGTTGTGAGAGGGACTTTTAAGTAGTTTATGTGTGTTTTTGAGTGTATGTTTGCAGACTTCAGCACCACTTTGATATTAGCTTTAAATCATTGTTTAATGGCCATTGTGCTAAACAGCAATGACCAAATGGTGCAAGCATGCTGTAAACACAATTCATACAAAATACATTGCATGGCATGCATAAACATTTACTGATTTGTTCTTATGACCTTATCCACTGGCCACACTTTATTTCTGTCTACTGGTTAATAAGATATTACAAAGCATATATTGAAAAATACTTTTAAACAATGTAATTTATTACAGTGATAATCATAATGTCAGCATTATATTACCATGAAGCTAAAACGGCACATCTATAGAATAAAATACTTTTTAATGGTGTGATATATGTAAATGGATATAAAATGGATAACATTTTATTTGTCAAAATAAGTCCTAAGGGTGCGTAACCTTTTACGCTAAAATATTTTCTGCTATCCCAACTAATCGATCGAAATGTTGATTTGTCACACTGAAGAGTATTAAACGGTGGCTCTGTGGCACTTTAAAAACAGTGATCTGTTTGAACAGCTTGTCCTGTAAGCTTATGGCAGAGCTACGGGTAGTTTGGCAAATGGCTGGTGAGGAGGAGTGTTCAGGAAAGCTGTTTGGAAATATTGTTTTTGTATAACTCTGTTTAGTGAGCTCTGTTTGATGAATATGGCCATTTAAAAAAAAAAGTTTGAGTTTGTGTTGAGTTACCATTACCATGATATCATCTGTGAAATACACAATAATACCACTACAAAAATGCATTACAACCAAGTGTTACAAAACAAAATTTTAAACATAAATTGTTTTGAGTCCAAATGTCACTGGAATACATTTCTGATATAATGTTGTGTTACTGCCCTTTAAAGGGTTAAACAAGAAATCAAGAAACCAAGAATGAAAAATGTTTCATTGACAAGCTCACAGTTGTGACTACAGGCTTTTGATGGAGACAAATGAGGATCATAAGCGTAGCTGAAAAGCTGCAGCAACATACTCATCAGGAGGTGCTGGTAAGACATGTCACAGGCAGGTGGGCATGACCTGAACTTGTTGGTCTAATCCTGTAGTACATGTACTGTTGTGACTGCATGGCCTGTCTATGAAACCTTCAAATTTATTACTGCCATTTGACATTAAATAAAAATATAAATTGTGTATCTTGAGGGACCTGTGTATATTTTGCAAAGTTCGGTGTATGTAGTTCAAATTATACAAAGGGTCAAATTTAGTTGTTCTTTAACAACTGGAATATTCTCATCTACGTACAGACTGTACTGAAATAGCACTAAAATTAAGTTATTGCCATTTTTGTAACCATTTTTTAAACAAGCTATTCTTTTTATATGGATGTACAGTGTATTCTTTCTTCATTTTTTGTTATATTTCTTATCTATGTAAATTAAACCTATTATAGATGGTGCCTTATTTAAAGAGATGCAAATGTCATGCTGTATTGCAGATAATAAACAGCTTTATTAACTGAAGATGTTTGTATACATATTCTATTGATCATGGCAGCAGTAATTCATCAAATGATGATCAAAGATGGTGAAGAGCGTTGCAACTTGATATACATCCAAACATGTGATGCAGTTGAGCGCACTAGATCACTGTGGTGGAGTAATGCTATACAGTCCCTGCAAAGGATGGAGGGCCATAGACTGGAAGCACAGTGTCACGGATATACAGAGAGCGCTTTGGCCAATAAATCTAATTTATACGGAAACTGTCATTCGACTGGGGGCACCATTTTAATTTTTTAAGCTTGTCAAGCTCAAACTTCAGGTTGCACATACAGAATGCGCGCATCCAGAGTGCAATATCTGTTGTCCTAGCTGGAGCACAATGCTAATCCCCTTAACACCCTGCAGTGGCCAGCAAAATGAGCAACTGGTCTTTGCTAATTAAATTTAGCACAAATTTATTAAGCCTTTTGGCACTATTACATGTTTTGCATACTTTGTTATTTACAGCAATTTTTACAGCTATGCTACCTTTCTACCTCTAAAACATTTCACATAAGTAAACAGTTCTGTGCAATCAAGAACAGATAATACTAAACAACTACAGAGGTACATTTTCTGAAAGAAATGTGACTGGTGCTTGCCAGTTTACTGATGCAAACTCGAGCCAGAATATTTCAACAATGTTAGCATTTTGGGCACAACAATAGTAGTGTGATTTTGCATTGTGCTAGCATGATTTAGGATGAATTAACATGACACTAGCATGTTTTATCATGATGCCATTATGTTTTGACCACATGCTGTGGCTTATTTATGGTGTTATGCAGTTTCTAGGGTGCATTAAATGGTTGCTAGGGTGTGGCTAGGAAGTTACCAGGGCAATACATAAATCCCACTGACAGCCGAGTTAAATAACCCACATCTCTACAATGTTTTAATGCTGGGATATGGCTTAATAATTTTGTTACAAGGTTGCTAAGGAACTGCAAATGGTAGCTAGGGTATAGCAAGGCACTAATAAACTAATAGATTGAATTGGTGTCTGAATCAAAAAAGCCAACTTATATGTCTCTATGATGTTCTTGTTCTGAGATACACCTTATTTAATGGATGTCAGTGGGGTGGTTGTTGGGGTACCGTAACTGGTTGCTAGGGCAGCTGAAATCTCATCATTTGTTGCGGCTTGCTAAACTGAGTCTTATAAGCCCACCCCCCAAGTTTTTTTGAGATTCTGTGCTATGACATCACAAAAGGTCTCACAATGTTAAATCTATGGGATTTTTCTCCCAATTTTCGCAAACCAGGCAAACATTGTACACCCAATAGCTTATAAAAGTCATAGCACATCTCTCCTCAATAAGCCAGTCGATTTGACCCCTCATTTATGGGTCTATTACAAACAGTGTGGGATAAGTTACACACCAATGGTTTGTCCAGAACAAGCACCACCAATAATGTCACAGCCTAACATTTTTACCTCGTTATGATCAGATCCCAATTGACAATTTCAAGTCCTACTGTACATTATTTTCCACTAAGAATTCAGTTACAATCAAAAATGCATTGCATTACAAACCTTTAAATGTGCTACAGATGCCGTTTCATACCTATAGTACTGTTCTTACCCCCATGCAACTGCAGGATCATTATAAGTATAATGTTGTAATGACCCCTCCACCCCTCCCTGATTAGTAGTGCAGCTTTTCAAGCTTTCAAAGTCATAGGGTGGCTATGACTGAAATGTGGGTCATTATGACTGTAAACTAAAAACCTCAGCAATTTTTTTTAGACATAAAGTATTGATCTTGTGCATTGTCTGCTCAGCTTCAGACAGAGTAGATCAATAGTGTCTTCAGGGCTAACATTATAAAACTGGGTATAAAATTATTCCAGGGGCTCTAAAGTATTATACTGCATTTTTCAATCTATAGGTAAAACTATGTATCATTAAAAACTATATGTCATGCATGTTGAATATTTATATGCTGCAAAGGTTTTTTGCTTTATTTAGGGATAAGTTACCAGTTGGGTTTTGGTCTCAGGCAGGATATCTGGAGATTTCTAATGCTGTGCGCACCTGCATTTCTGCCCTGCTACGCTTGCCAGCACTGTATCCTTGAATGGTGCACATAACCCAAATTGTTCTACTAAAATACATTCAGATCAGATTGTTCTGAAGGAGCTCTGGGCACACTCTGGAGAGTTTCAGGCAGCTGTTTTACAAAACGTGTTCTGGATTCCTCAAAAGCTACACCCACCTTATCATACAGTATAAAGAGTTAATCAGCACACTCGCTTACTTGACTGAGCTCATCTCAAACTTGGAGGATGATGACAAACATTGATCTCACGAGAGCTGGTTCGCTTTGCTTGGGCTTGACACGTAGCATAGAGCATCTCGTGCTCTCAGTATTTTTTAGAGCAGACAACACCCTGAGGCTTTTGACATGAAAATGAATGGAGATGAATCTGTCTGTGTCCTTGAGTGCTGAACCATCTTACCGCTCCCCTTTTGCATTCTCTACCCCATTCCATGGACCCTTCACTACGCCCACACCGGCAGGAAGTTAACACAGCAGCTCAAGTTAACTTATGAGAGTTTTGCTATTTTCAGGAACCTAGTGTGCTTCCTAGCTAGACAGCATTTTAAGGGACTATGTTTTGGGTGCCCACAGCGATAACAATTCCTAAAGGAACTTCATGCTGCCTTCTGACATATGTCAGAATCCAAGCTAGCATCATAGTAATCCTTTACAGAAAAGGCAATCCCAGAATGCATTGCGAAATGTTCATTGAAAAATGTAATCCAAGGCAATCTATTTATAACTATAATATAGAGTTTAACCTCATTAAAAACTATTATCTTTTTGTGAAAAACTGTGTATGGTATGCATATTTATGCTTATTATTTCATTGTTAGCTTCACATTATTAGTAGAGTTTCCAATGTGCTTTCCGTAATAAAAGAGGTTCCATTCCAGTTAGAATGCTGCTTTAAAAGTCACTATGTTCACTAACAAGAACAGAGCTTGTGTATGTTGTTAAGTGCGGTTCCCTCTCAGAGTGACTCATCCCTGGTGTTTTTTTCTTCTCTTCTGCTCCAACACTAGAATGCTGACAGATAAGCCCTGGATCCCTTTTAAATTATAGCCTCACAGAGCCCACGTCCCCAGCTGAGGCTGAATGTTATCACCCTTCTGCTGTACAAGTAGCTCTCCATTTTCAGTCGGTCGAGCGAGACTGTTTTAACACTTTCCTAAGGGGCCACATACCCGCTTCCTGTAATCCTCGTAAACATGTGCTCGGATAAAGAAAGTGTCCAGAAGCAGCTGATGTCTTAACTGTTGCATAGGGTAGTGCCATAATACACAGACCCTGGGCATATCTAAATATCTACATCAAATATGGTCAACTGGCTGTTAATAAAACCATTTGATACACTGGCCTCCTGTCTTAACATTTAGTATATTTTTATTATGATTCTTTAATCGTTGTAAGGCCCTGGTAGTTTTGCAGAACATGGGTTGGTCTAGACATATTAACTCCAGCATGAGTACACAAGGGGCCCACAGGGAATGTAACAGGGAAATAGTTCCTCTCATAACCACACACAGAAATTCCTGGGATGCAGTGGCTGGTGTCTATTCAAGATTATAAGAATGTGCAATATTATCTGATTTGTAACATTTTGGTTACTAAATTCCTTAGCAGATGCCAAGCAGCTCCCTTAACACCCTAGCATTGCAAAAGCAATGTTTTCTTATGTAATATATAAACAAATATCATAATAAATAAATGTGATTGTGTCTTGTACATGTATGTTGTTGTCATTAAATAGACCGCAATTCCTAATAATAGTTTTAACATTTAGGCACTCAAATAATATTTACACTAAACAACCCAGTATCATGATCCTTTTATTTTTTATGCATAGCCTGAATCTCAGAGCCCTTTTTAATACTTAGGGATTAGAGAAATTAAGTTATAAAACCTGACTCTATTGCATTCGTAAACATGAGCGCAGAGGTGTCATCTTTTTGAATGCATCTGATTGTGTGTGGGAGTAATGATGTTCTTATATTTCATGGTGAGATGAGAACCATTCCCCTGAGTCTCTGGAGGGGTCTCTAATTCAGTGCGTGGCTGTAGGGCATAGCCTAGCTCTTCTCGAATTGCTGTCCCTGAGGTGCCATTGCTCCAGTTACTTGCTGCCTTTGTCAGAAATCAGCTCTCACAAGTTGCTTCTTCATCATTGCCTTTATCAGTAAATCACCAAGCTTGACCCAGGTCTAGGCAATATAAGGATAGTAAAGAAAGTGATCACAATCTTTTAATAGACAGAGAGACAACCACAGTATCTGGGTTATGCTAAGGTCTACAATTACCACACAGGATCTAATAAAGTGTCAAAATCTAGATCAAAGCTGAAATTTCTAAGGTCATTGATTTCTGTGGAAAAACCAACAGAGCATTAGTGTCTGTTTCTTTCACCCCAGATGTATATACAAAATACTTCCATATATCAGACCGCAGGCCATTAACACTATTACAAATTTTCTGCACCACTTACCAATGCCAGGCAAGATAATAATGATCATTTACAAAACGTTGTAAAATAGTGGGTTAGCTTTAAATGAATGAATGAATGAATGAATAAAAACAAGTGGATGTTGTTGTGTTCTGTGCAATTAAGAAATGTCTGGGAGGATTTTCAAACAGCAATCAATGAACCTCTTAAGTAATTCATTTGCTGATCTTCACAGAAACATTTACACACATACACTGCCTGGCCAAATTAAAGTTGCCATTTGGATTTAAATAAGTAAATACTTAAAAACCTTCAATTAAATCACTATTGCAGTGATTAATATGTTTAAACTGGCAATAACCCTCACTGATGCAGTGAGTTTCTCATTTCTTAATCATGTTGGAGGACATTTTCCTTTGTTACAGGAAATGTTTCTGTGTTTTAGACATGTTTTACTGTGTTTATTGGCCTGCAAGTAAACTACTAATTAGATTTTTCTTTACACATGAACTGGCCACCACAGAGTCCTAACATTAACTCTTTTGTTTTTACAGTGTGCTGAAAAAGACTTGGTGGACTTCATCTGACTCTCGTTGTTTCAAAATTCATGCAACGTTGGACCAAAATAACAATTTGAAACAATGCGAAAACAACTGTGTGCTGTTATAAAAGCAGAATGTGGCCCAACAAAATACATATATATTTTTTGGCCAGCCAAGGTTCTTCCACCACAACAGCCATCTAAATATAGCATTATGTATTTCTACATCTCCATTTTACCCAGTACCTTGCACACATACACTGCTACACACACACATTGCCCTTTCTTGTGTCACAGTGGCTATAAAAAGATGATTGTATCTTTCTCACTATCTGACCTTGGAGACTGAAAGCACAGAGAAAACCTTATCAGCTCTGATGGTCATGATATTACCGAAGGCAGAACTACAGGTCATTACATATTAGTTTCATAATAAGAAAAAAAGAAGGCATATAGAATCTGACATTGTAATTTCAGAATGCTTTCTAAACACCTCATTTTAATGCAGTAAGAAACTTAGGGATGCCCTGTTGTGAGTTTCTCAGCAATTGTTGTTTAAGATTTTTCCGGCTTATAAACTTGAAACATGTTGGACTTGGTGCTTGTGTATGGCCAATCCAATAACAACAACCAAAGATTCAACACATAGTCTTGTGCAAAAATATCCTCAAACATTGCACAATGCTCACTCCAATCTTAGGGATTCCTATCCAGAGTCCAGGGTGCTTCAAAGACAGCTCTCTAAATTGGGTCCAGTGGGTGAGAGGCTTTCACTGTAAGTTCATTAGGGAAATTTTCCTAATCCCCTGTGGGCTAAGGCAGTGTAAGCATTTTACTGCCAGACGCAGAGATTACCTGGCAGCACCCTTGCTCTGCTGTTCCTCTGATCGAGTGGACATCAGTTAAGAACCCAGAGGTCTTTGCCCTATGTTTATAGTAGAATTCAGTTGAATTGTAATGTGGAGGGCCCTTTAAAGGTTTATATAATATATGTCTTCTGGAAATAATAACTGCCAGAATAACAGAGAATACATAGTCTTAATGTAGATAACGATTGCTTCTTGGGATGAGTATACCAGTATACCATGCAGGAAGGGCCTGACATTTTCAATAAGATATAAGGATCTCAGTCATATGTCCTCATGAATCATTCTGAAATAGGAACGAGTGATCAATATGCAGTGTACACATACTGTACTATACAATACATTGCATTTATTAGATATAGTGAAGACAAATGAGGCTGTGAGCACAGTTCTGAGCACCCTGGCATACTGGGAAATTTGTGTCAACAGTCTTACACTGAGGGGGGACAACAAGTCCTGTTATACTCAGGCAGTCCATGAAAAGATGCCAAACCATCTGTCTAGCCCACCAGAATGGAACGATAGCTTTTTAAGTGGCTAAGACTGAGCTCAGAAGGTGGATGTAAGGTTAATCAGAGGCCAATTGGGAGTAATTGTTTTAGAGGTGGGACGGCTTTAAAATCTGACCACGGGTCTGTACTAGCACCACTTCCATGATCTTATGGTTTCCATCTGACAGTATAATTTGAAAAGCATTAAATAGATTTTGTGTGTTCTGTGTACATTAGATTATGTATGTCAGGGCTAGTTTATTATTTTTAAGCATTTACTAAGACATTTATTTTAAATATATCTCATATAATATTAGGTTTTAAATTAGTTTTACAGTAACAATGCACCAAGGAAAACTGTATTGGCTTGATTTGCATATAGATAATCTACTAATGCTGTTAGGGCCATTGCAGCCTTAGTTCTCAGTTATATATGGATAGATTGGGAGCAGGTAAACAGAGGGAGGGGACGTATTAGAGCCGCAGATGCACGTGAGTTCTAATCAAATTGGCTTTGTGCTGGCAGCTTGTTTATCTAATAAAACTGTTCCTCAGACACTTACACGCTGCATGAGTTGATAATCAAGGTGAAGGCTGTGGCTATCTCTATGGCTTTTTATAGTTGGCATTTATTGAGAGGCTCATTATGGGCTTATAACTCTGTCATTCGAAAGCGATCGTTAGAATTTGTAAAATAAGCGAAAAGAAGCAATAACAAGCGCAAGTAAAGACTCGGGTGCTGTCCATGGTCCTGATATACATATATCTGATCTGTAATCCATGCGCACTAGTGGGGTGTGCAAAGACTATAATTATCTAAGATAGTGTGAACTCATTGTGGTTTTATGCCACTTGATGGCCACCCTGTGCATGCGAATTATATGTTTCATACACGATTAGAGTAAAATTATACATTTTAAATCGAGCATGTGGAAATGTACGAAAGTCGTCTACCACTCCCATTAACACAGGTGAGTACAAGCGATCGTGTACAGCCAGAGTTTCTATTCACACATATAGGGACATATTATAAAGACAGCAGATTGCACCGTTCGAACATCAGTTATAACACGACCATTTATGACATTTGCATTACATGCAAGGCATCTAAATATATCTTGTGATCAAGTGAGCACGGCAATATTCAGATCCATCCCATTTAAAACAGGGCATTGTTCGTAATTGCAGATGGGAATAATGCTGAGAATCATGAAACGTTCTCCGCTGACGCCTAAAAAGGACCAAGATTTGAGACCTTGTGCTTTTTTGTCCACTTAACTTTGTTTTTAACAAACAAATGAAAATTCACGAATCGTTTTCATGATTCACGGCAATATAGACTATGAAGCGGACACATCAAAGGCAGATTTTCTGTTCAACCATAGTTTCTGTATAACCAAATGCGTTAACTGCTATTAAAGCAGTAAAGCTGTTAGTAATATAATAATAGTATTCAATTATTTTACAATTGTTTCTGAATGACAGGGGCTCAAGCCCTTCACCTACCTTAATAATCGGAAACGCATCCATCCGCTTTGATTCCAACTAATTCTAACGGGAACTTAACACCTTGACGGTTTCAGCACATCTTTGGTTCGTTTAGGATAAAGAAAAGCGAAAAAACGGAGCCAGGTGCATTCTTTTGCACACCGACCGGCGCTGAAATCGGAGTCCTAACCCAACATACATGTGTACTTTCCACCAAGTTGTTCTGAAAACGACCACACACACTTGATCAGACAAATATCCCAGATCGGTTTAAAAATGTGTTATTCCTCTACAAACGCCACCCGTTTATTCCCGTGTTTCTGTTTCTCCGTTGTTTTGTAGCGAATCCATTAATGCGTTGGGAATTCCGTTTGCAAACTGAACAGATATCCAGATATACCTCGAGGAAAGTGGACAGATTGAGCCTAGTTTTATAAAGAATATACTGCAATGAGCGCTGTGCGATTGAAGCATTCACTGATTGTTTGCAGACGATGATCACAAGCTCTCCAGCGCTGCATGTCAACCTGCGCAAATCTGTAGATGGCACAAACGAGTCAAAACGGACATGGTGCGTTGCAGGGACAACTCCGAACGGCTTATCGGGATCACAGTAATGCACAGACGGATATGTTTTCACTGTCTATGGCGCTTGCCAGCGCTTCCGCGTTTATGCTTTATCGGAACTTTCAAAGTTAGTGTTTGTTGGCTTGAACGGACTTGTGTCGACTGAGCTTAATCACAGTTGCGACGGATTACCTTGCACTGCGTTTACACAAACAATATATGATCTCAAGCTATACGTAAAAGAAAACGCAACGAAATGTAATGTATAATGTAAATGTAAATTATACTGGCATATAATAAGGGTACTAACAGTAACACTAGAGAGCGAAATTATCACCTCTGACTGCAAATCAAGGACGCCCTAAAGCTTTAAGTGTTTAAAAATGTAAGTTCAGTAAACAATGTTGCAAAATGGATATTTCACAACTGTTTTATAGACTGGTAATATGGTCTGTTACAATAAAATTTTAAATCTACTGTACATTAAAGTATCTTGGTTTCCAAACTAGTTCCATCAACAGCACCTACAGCATGCTGTCAGTTAGCAAAGAAAGTAATTGTATAAACACTTTGTCAGGTATCCTGAAATGTAAAAACTTTCCAGTTGTATTGAAAGCAGGACTTATAACTTGGAAAAATCTTGTCATTATGTAATTATTAATAAATTAGTAATTTATTGAACATTGCATTATTACATGTTATGAAATGGCTTATTCTTGTGATCTTTTATTTGTTATACCATTAGTAGCTTCTTTGTGTTCTTTGTGTGCTTCTTCAAATGTGTTTTCTGTTGCCATGAAGTTGCTTTTTGCGTTTGTTAAGTCTTGCTTGACTATCAATAACGCAGCCTGAGATTTACTTTATCCTCTTCTGCCACTGAAATATCACAACCATTCAGACATGAAAATACTATTTTTTCAATTCATCTTTAACTTGTCAGTGGATTTAATAAGGTTTATTTTTCAGTAAAAATGTCCATGATCTGTTAATTGAAAGTGGAAATTATGAAAAAAAGAAAAGATCTGTTCATGAATCAAAACATGCCAACTCATCTGTGCACTGACTTATTTATTGAAGATATGACAGCTGAAAACACCAGCTGTTAATATATATATTGTACAGAGACAACTGCCCAGATCTAAACAAATGCCTCAAAATATATTGGCTGCCATGTCACCATGCAGTTTGACAATGACCCTAAACAAACTACTGACGCAGCCAAACAGTTTTCAAGCCCAAAAATGTGAAACAATCAATACTGGGCAAGATAATGACCCCACTTGAGTCCATTTGGCAGTGAAAGCATACAGGTACCTGAACAAACCAGAAATGAGTATGGTTACAGTACATTCCTATGAGAGTATTACTCTTTAAGATACCCACTGCTTATGATGTCACTGGTGATGTGTTGATGTTACAGGTTTCAGACAATTGTGAAGGATTTGCAACTGAATACAAAATATGTTGCATGCAGGAACACAATGATATATAAGAGGCCATGGTCAAATAATGAGTACAGTGCCAGATAAAGCATTTCTGTAGTCTTATACCAGAACATTTTTTGTTTTATACTGTAATATTTATGCTTTATACTATATATTACAAATTTAAATAACACCAGTTTTTAGTAATACATTATTTTATTAAGCAAATGAATTAAGTCATATCCTCTGCGAACATCCTTTTCCACCTACAGCCCGAGATGCTGAGATCCAGTGACCCTGCAGAAGACAAGCATGTTTAAAAAATGTAAGGATAATAAAATGTCAAGAAAAACATTATTTTGAACTCTTAAACTTAAGTTGCTGCTTTTCTGCAGGTTTGCCTTATACAACATCAGAAAAATCTGATCATATCTAACCATTCATTCAACACAGCTCCTGGTCCAGGCCCTTGTCATCTCTAGACTGGACTATTGCAATGCTCTATTGGCTGGCCTTC
>JAZGTK010003972.1:0-25727 GCA_036877625.1 Ambastaia sidthimunki
CACACACACACACATACACACACACATACACATACATACATACATAACAGTTCAAATTCGGGTGCATGTTTGTGTTGAGAGCAACAGCTGAAATCTAAACAGAATTATTTATTCCCTTTGGATTCTCAAGGCATTACATGCATGACTTCCAGTCTATATCTGCAGTGACAGATGCAAGCTAAGTAACACAGCAGTTCCCAGAGTGGAGAAATACACGTGATTTATCTGTTCATGTTTTCAAAAATCATTCATTTATGACTTGGTGCAGAACCTCTCAAATACAAATGAATCAAGCTGCAGTTCTGAGTGCCGCCCAGTGAAATATGTTACGACTGAAGTATTTTACAACTTCCACCCACCCATGTAACCTGGTGTAATGCGTTTCAATCAGGCTATAGCTAGAATGATAGTCTTATTATCATAATAGCCATTAGATTTTTTTTGAAAGACAAATATTGAAGACAGGTGAGGCAGTTTCAGCAAATATAGCCTTGCCACAGAGCTGATCACCTGAGCACCAAACGATTCAATAGATTTGAAGTTTAAGTCATTAATATCGGAAACCTTAAAATTTCACCTTGGTTCTTAACTATATCATAACTGTATACTATTTATTCTACTTTTGAGGAGGACCATAATAAGCTTTTGACCTGTTTCTCACCAAAAGCTATCGTATGACTTCAAAAGAATTTAAATGCAGCTATATCATATGGACTGCCTGTATACTGTCCATACACAGCTGCATATGTGTGTGTTTGTGTAATATTAACTGATACAAACTTATAGATTTATGGTTTCCTGGAGTCTTAAATCATAAATGACAGTAATGAACAGTGACAAGTGGAACAAGATAGTTGAAGCAAAGCCATCAATCCTTTGTTATTTCATGTACATTCACATACATTCACTTTAGATGTGCGTGTGCTTGCATGCAAATCATGTTCAAATGCTCTGTCACATTCTCTTGCACTCCATACTTTATTAAATGTACAGTGGGCTCTTATTGAATTAGCCAAGCTCATTTAGAAGTACTTTGTCTAGCGTGTCTGTGGCTGTGGAATCACTCAACCTCTTTTTATCAGTTAGCCATCACTCATATGTGGTTAAATGCTAATCATGTAAACTGAGGCTGGAGTCAGAACAGCCAGTACATTGCTGAAGTATTTGCTATATGGCTCATTCTTCTTTGTTTAACAGTCTCTGTCAAACTTTTCTCTAACAATTGATTTGATCCACAAAAAGGCGGTTAAGTAAGAAACTTTAGCATTGATTTCGCTGGGTGATCATTTATATCAGTTTTATTTGGTGCAGGGTAAAGTGTCAAAGCATTTCACGGGCAGCTGTGTTGTCGTATCGGCCCTACAGCTTCATTCTTAACCAAATCTTCATATGTGAATGAATATTAATAGTTCAGCTGTACGTGTTATTGTCCTAAAGATTTAGACATGACCACAAACTGCCAATGCGCTCATGTGTCATAATGACATTTATACAGTAAAAAGCTGTTAAATATGAAGTTTACTGGGCTAACTGGGGACCAGTAGATGCCTTTCATATCCTAATAATTAAAAAGTGGACAGCCTGGCCATAGAAAGGGAGAGATGGTAGAATATTGTTTAGCATATAGGTAAGATGATTCTTTGGATTGGTCAGGTTCTAACATTTCTAATTTCTAATTTTCTAATTAATGACATGGATTCATGCTTACCGGCATAGCAATGAGTCATATCAATAGGAAATATTATATTACATTATATTATATTGCTACATTTATATATGAAGGATGCTAATTTAATGGCATAATATAATTAAACTTTCTCAGTGCTAGTCATTTTCTTTCAGACCACTGCTAAAGTGAAGCTAACATAAATAAGTGCCTTTATCAATAAATTTAACTGGCATTATTGTAATGTAATCCTACAAGTCACAATGTTTAGGAAAAAACTGTATTCAGATAGGGAACTTTGAGCTTCTATTGCATTTTATGCTTTAGGCTGTACTTTACAGAAAGTAAACCATATGATTTTAAAAAATGAAATAAAGAAGATGATACTTTGATTTATTGTAACATCGTGAGTTTAGTTCTGGTTTAGAATGAGTTGGTTGACATTCTCAAGTCACAGTTCACTTTGTGTTTCCCCCCGCAGCTATACTAAAGATTATATAAAGATGCTGTGGGATTATGGGATAGGTCATATTGGATTGATGGAGTGTCATAAATGGAACCTCAATCAATGGCAGAGGCTTTCTGAGCATATGGATCAATTTGGCTTTTTTCATTTGTTGGGGAACAGTAGGGGAGTAGAAACAGCCATGATCTCACCATCCCCTGACAATATAAGAGAACTATAAGGGGAAATTAAACACACAGGGAACATCTAGCAAGCCAGTACCAAAGTTCACGTCTTCTGTTCTTCTGTCTAGTAGAATAGAAGCTAGAATCTAGCTTAGAAATAAAGACTGTAGCTTTTAGAAATCTAAAACTTTCTAGATCTAAAACTCTATAATCAAATGTGTTTCTTAGACTGCATTTATTCAAAATGTGTTATTGCGCTCCAAACAGATGGACAATGGAACTGTACAGAATACAGGCATTTCAAAATGCATTTTTAAGTTAGACTTGACACCCTGTCTTAAAATGCAGCAGTCACTGACAGATGGTGAAAAACAGCGTGAGACATGATGCAATGGCCAAAGATGTGTGTTTGACAGGCAGGTGTGAAAAACTTGAGCTGTGTTTAAAGCAGCAACCGGCAGATTTACAACTTTGAGTGGATTGTTTTATCTGCAGTATTTTTTGTAGCCATCAATGTGTACCCAAGTATGTCATCTATGATGATCACTGGTTCTTTATTGTAGCTGTGAGTGTGTTGGACCAAAGATGTTTTATATTGACGGAGACAAGATGATCCATCTTTTAGCAATAAATAAGAAGTGAAAGAAACTTTTTGGAACGATAACTCTAATATCAAATACATACCTGGTATGGCTGCCCATCCTGCCCATTTCTCCTCAGCTGTTCATCCAAGCATTATAGTGTAGGAAACATGCCATGAATGGAAGATACTGAAGAACAGGCAAACGAGAAAGATCATTTTAAATAAAAGATATTGAGAGTAAGAGCCCATCCTAGTTACTACACCATCCTAGTACCTGAGGTATCATCTGCACAGCTGGCACGCCACGGTAAATGAGGCAGATGCACGAAATCAAAAAAAGATTAAAATGCTGAGATGATTCACTAACAGAGCGCCCAAGTAAATGGGGACCCAGTAACAGGGCTGAAACGTAACAGCCTGTGGAGAGCAGATGGTCCCTGTGCCTTCGCCTACAGCACTCTGAACTAAAAAAAAAACAGAATAAAAAGATGATAACAGAAAAAAACCAACAGGGACAGTCTTGACAATGCTCAAAAAGACCAAATGAAGACCACTGCAAAAGGCTTGGTGCATCAAAACATGACAACTATTGTTCACATGTGATAATTCTGTCAAAATCCAGCTGAGGGGCTGAGAAATGTGGCTTTCAAAGACGCTGAGAGTGGCCATTTGGACGTGTGACATTTTGTAATTGCACAGAGCCTGTTGAATGCTCAAACCACATGGTTGCCCATGTTCAACCTACAACCTGATCTGAAGTGTCTGGGGTGAAGTGATGATGAGGTGTGTGGGGGTCATTTTCAAAAGGGTTTTACAAATTACTTGGCAACCAGTCATGTGATCATTGCAGTGTCATATGGATTTGTTTTTCCATCAGACTGCATGCTGTGCATTGAGCAAATCCTAATGCACCCCCATTTGAGATAATGAACCACCAAACCTGTGAACTAGAGAGAACCACAGGTTTCCAGCCATTAACAGGGCCAAAACTGTGACTGTTTTACACAGATTCAATCTGTGTTAAAGGATGAGCTGTCAGAGGAATGATCTATTGTAATAAGCAATAAGACCTAGTTGCTGTACACAGGCCAAAAATGGCTCTTTCAATTATAATTTGAAGCTTTTTCATGCTGCTGTTTGTGTCTGTCCTCAGCTGACCACGAGTCCTGTAACTTCATTCACTTAGACTTGTCACGACTGTGCCCCGGGCCTTTGACCTGTGACACATGCTTTCTAAAATTTCTGGTAATGAGATTAACATCAGTAGAGTGTTGCTGTTCATTATATCAGTTGGCAGTGATTTTTTCTGTCCTTTGACACTGTGAGTTATTCAACCAAGCAATACAGTAAACAGTAAGCAGAGTAACACCTAATATGGTTGTAGGAAAGTCCCACCTTTCAATTAAAGGAGCCAATAGGCTTTTAGATCAAGCTTTTTTACCTTATATGGCAAATGTGTATTAGCTGGACCAGCTATTTTTTTTTTTTAACATGATTTGAGTTAAAGTAGCACAATTCATAATGTTATTGGTCTCAGAATTGCTGATTTAAAATATAGAAATTAAATGTAAATTTGACAGTTGTAGAAATTCTGTCCTTTCCCCATTCAGGCAAACAGTAGCTGTACTTGTATGTATATTACATTATACAGAATGAAATACCTGCATGACTAACATGACAGCTGAATGAACTGATTTCTCTTGAAGGGGCTTTTCATTAAGGGTCTAGAATTAAATGGTAAAAAATGTGTGAATCAAAGAAAATAGATCTGAGGGTCAGAGGTGAAGATAAGTCATTTCTCATAGATGAAGGTGAATAAAGACGTGAGGTCAAAGGTCAGAAGAGATTAGAGAGACACAAATGAACAAAGGCAAACAGAGGTAACAGCACAGAGCCGGTAGAAGGACAAGAGAGTAAACAATAGCAGAAAACAGAAAAAAAGATAACAATAAGAATCGATTATGCCTGCTATAGAAAAGATGGAACCAGAAGGTCTGTATTTCTGTGTTTTCTTTTGGCTAGCAGTTTGCCTGATGTCAAAAATGATGTTCTGTTGACCAAAGACTGAGACTTGCAGACATAGTCTTTCGTCATCTGTCTATTACTCTCTGTCTTCCTCCGTCCGATACAGTTCCTCAAACAAGCAATTAAAATCCATCCCCTCTGTTTTTTAAAAGCGGTTGTTTGTAGAAATCCAGGGTGGTGTGTCTGTACTGGATTTCCACTGTGCTGTGGAATGTTATTGCTTCATTGTCTTACTGAACTACTCACACCAATACATTTCTGGACACAATCATACGTCTTTGTTAAACAGCACGGTACTGAATGTTTACTGAAAAGGTAATTTACATTAGTATGCAGAAAGGAGAAAAGGTTCAAGATGTGAGTTTTGAGGTTTAGGAGGTTAGCTAAATGAAATTTTATTATATGAGCATTTCAACATAAAGTCTGTGGCGATTAAAATTCAACTATATTTGACAACAGTGTGCCAATTTTCCTTTTTAACTTTCCTATATTAACATTCCAGATAAACAGCAATAAATTGACAGTGATGGCTGTATGCATGAATACATTCCCCCTAGCAAAATCAGGACAGGAGATGCATGTAAATAACAGGTGTAAATGGTAATGTTAAGAAACATCTAGGATACATGTTAATGTCAGATAAACAGGGTTCTGCTGTCTACTTATAATGTGACCTTTTCCAACCTTTAACTGAGATTTCTTCCCCTAATGTTTGTGAAAAAGGTTTAGCCTGTTTTATCCAGGTGTGTACAGAAGCAGGGTCATTACTATTGTGCCCAGACACTTAACCTGCAAACAAGTGACTCCACTACAGTGAAGACTACAAGCAATAAACCATCAAACTATATCCTATTTCTTATGGCTGCGTCATCCCATGTGTGTCTGCGTCTGGGGTACGGAGGCATATCCATGGAGTCATTCTTTAATGAGACTCCGGTGTCTGATCCCTTCCCAAACAGATAATCAGGCTATTTGTAAGCAAATTATAGCACGGCAGAGAATGCTAACAAACATTGTTGTAAAAGTGAAAGGCTTTCTCAAGATATTCATGGCCATCTAGCTCCCATAAAGATTGTGTTACTGCCTGTTACCCATTGCAGTCACGACTCAAGACCCATGTGGCAGTTTGCCCACAACAGTGCTGATTTTTCACTGGTTACATTTATTGTAAATGCTCAATGAATAATTGTAACAAGTACAGTTTTGAGTTTAATGTATGTTATATTTTTCATTTTTTGGTGGAATTACACAATGTGTAGTTGAATTCTCCTGTGTGTGTGTGCCCCTTTTATTTATCAACCTATTTTTAGTGCCTTCATAATAATTTCCTGTTTTAGCCCCGCCTCTTCCCTCTTTCTTCCCGTTTAGCTCCGCCTCTTTCCAAAGCTTTGGTGTCTTCTTTATACATTAGAACACACGGCAAAGCGACCCTTCCAGGCGCTCCTCCTATTTTTAAAAATACATCACACAGACACCAGTTACAGTAAATAAGCAACTTACAAAACTATTAGAACCCAAAGGCACTGATCTAGTAAAACTGTGTATTCTCTTTGTGTACGGCGCTGCACTCCCTCACACAAAAATCAATATGAATCTTAGTTACCTCATTACAGCCGTATCCGAAGAGCTTTGTAATAACATTTCCATGTTTCTGCTAGTCACATGAGCATTTCTTATTAGATTTATCCCCATCTTCCCTTTCTGCATTCATCCAGTGTGCCTGAAATATTGTCTCCTGGCTATCTAAAGGTGAAGAGATGGGCTGTGGCTAACGGCAGGTGTGCTAAAGAGAAAAGTGTTGTGTCTGTTTGCGCTGCATGCCCATGTAGGCACAGCAGCAGGGTCTGTTGATCACCCAGCTGTGCTCGACTCTCCCATCAGCCATCACTGTAAGCAGATTGTCCCCATTCTGCCTCTGCCCCATCTATCAACACACACTGTTTGGCAGGAAAGAAAGGCTTTCATTATCGCTTGATATTGTCGCACGAGGATGTTGCATTCATTCATGCGATTCGCATATTGTTCCGCTTGGCGAGTAGATGAGAGGCATCACTCTAAGGAGAGCTGTGATGGTGGGGATTAAAAAGCTGCTGTCTCTTTAAGGTCAAGTGGATTTATAAATGTTAGATGGTTTAAATGCGTAGAGACACTTACTGGTATACATTTGTTTCATTATTGAGGTATTCAGAGCATGTGTGAATGTAACGTATGTTTGCTTTCTTCCTGCAGTGGGTATTAATTATTTCTGCTTGTGTGTGTGTGTGTGTGTATACTGTGAAGTCCAAAGCTTTGAGAGCACATTGAAAAACTGGCATTCTCAGACTCATTTTTAATATATTGAGGGACTCGCTTCTCTCTCACTCCCCACTTAAATGCCCATTTTTCCTCACTCTGTTTAAACTTTTGTTTGAACCCCTGACAAACATTGTTTCCAGCTTTGACTTGGTAGGGATGTAGAGTCACCACGGTTGACTTAGTTGAGCAAGATTTGTTTGAGCTAATGTTTGACAAGTTTAACTAGTTCATGTAAATGTATTTTTTATCCTTTTTTTGGTTTGATAATTTTAGCAGTTTTTTTAATTAGTGTGCTGACAGCATGTTGTGCTTTAGCTGCTAGACAATTTGCATAATAAGTGTGTCTGTTTTACCGTAAGTGTTAATTTTACCCTAAAGTTACACACGCATGCAAACATCTCACATTCTGTTTCATGGTGCTGCTCTTCATGTAGCTGTTTCTTACATTAATAAATGCTAAGAAATGTGTCTTATCAGGGCAGGTCAAACCAGCCTAATAATACCGGACTTTGTTAAAACAGATTAGCTGACTAATCTTTCACACCTCCCACCAACTATTCAATTTTAAATATACTGTATGTTGTTTTGACTGGAAGGTAGCCCAGCTAACAGGGAACGTTCTTAGAACATTGGCTTATGTTCTCTAAAAGTTCTTTGCAACGTTATCAAAAATGTTCTTTCAGTCTTTCAGCATGATGGGATTGATAGGAGTGATATTTTTGCCCAGCAGCGAGTGCGGCCACCTTCATCATTTGATCTTTAATGGAAAGGGTTTAGTATGCAAAGCCATATAGCTGGAGATGCTGGAAGTGCGTTTGATGGCAATGCATGCTAACGTAGACTGTATCTTTTCTACTGCAGGATTGTGTATCGGTGCATGTGAGGAGCTCTAATTTGATGTAATGCAGCGTATAGTCTGTCCTATCTGTCAAACGGTATGGATCTCCAGCTGGAACGTACGCTGAAGACAGATGTTTGCTTCTTCCACCATCCACCTTATATTCTGTTTGCCACTCACATGTACAGACACACTTCTTATTCCATCAGGAAAAGTAGGTTGAATCTTCATAAGCTGGTGGGCTTCAGTCGGGTCTCGGAATTGCCAGAGCGTCCAGAGTGGCTTCCAGTGCTTCCATCGTTCTCCATAGCCTCAGCCAGCAGCTCTCTTTGAAGATCTGTGCTTCAAAATCATCTTTGTCAAACATTAAGCGTATTTGTGCAAACGCTTCTAAGCGTTTGGTAATCTCAGATTTACAGAGCTAAGAACAATTCACCCGAACAATTGAGCCGTTTACAATGTGAAGTGTGTAATTTCTGCTCCATTGTCATCACTAAATGTAATGGATAAAATAATAACTCTTCATACAGGCCTCCCGCACATGCCTGCCATCCTCTATTGGTCAGACAAACGGATAGCCCCGCCCCAATCCTATACCATTGGCTGAGCCAAAGTTGCTACTGTATGTCATACAGTATAATTATCTCTGTACATTATGTTGGCAAAGAACACATTTGAACATATAACACATAACAAAAAATACACACCACCTTTGTGTTCACAGCCATTGGATTCTGTTTTGTTTAAAGTTTAACCAGTAAAGAAAAACCTTTTCTTTTCTTCGGTGCTTGTGAACTGTGTTTGGGTAGAAATGACACATTCATGCAGGTGGAAAGCTTTATTACAGCCTGAGGCCACAGAAGTTCAGGTCCCAATAAAAAAATATATCACCACTTATTGTGTGTGTATTTCAATGTGCGTATTTCAAGATGAGAGAAGGAAGGTCTCGGTGGTCGATTTACACATTCATGTAGTATAAAATACCTTTCAAAAGTTCTCATAGACAAAAACATCTAACTTAAGCACACACATTTACACACACTTAGATTTTGACAGTAATGTAATCTCTTAGAAGCTAAGTATAGCATAGGGTTTCAGAATAGCAGTACAGCCAGTTAATGTATTTTGTTCATCTTTCAACCTCATTCAGCAGTCAGTAATCATTATAATTATAAAAGTAATTGAAGGTGGATTGTTTCCTTTGAAACCATCACTTACATTTATTGTTGCATAAAAATCCCTTCATTAAAATTCACCTTTACTCAACAGTAAAGTGCATCTATTAGAGTTTAGATGTGTAATCTGATCTGGCTCACTTGTCTGTTAAATTATTCGAACTCATTTCCAGTTATGCAGTATGTGGCTGCAGATATGCAGTAAACACACCTCACACAACAGCTAATATTAGCATTAGCTTCAACTCAGCTAACAATTTTAGGTTTCCGTTAAGTGATACAAATTTCAAAAACGTTATTTTAACATGCTTTAAGCATGTTAAAAATATTTTATTTTGAGAGAACATTTAGAGAACATTAGTCAATGTTTGGAGAACGTTCACTGTTAGCTGGGAAGGTCTGCTTTTTTGCTATTGGCAAGTGTATTTCATTTACATTAGAAAAGGGACACTAAACAAAGCATGTGCTTTTCAAATCCAATTTGAATGAAAATGACATTCACATTTGTTCTGATTACAAATAGAGTAACACTTGTACTTTTGGAAGCCTAAAGAATTCTTAGACATATTTAATTGTACTCTTGTCACTATCTTAAAGTATATCTCAAAGTATGTCAATAGTGCGCTGAAGTTACGTCCCCACCGATTCGCTAACAGAATAACATAACTCTCCTCTGACCCGCCCCCTTGTCTGCCCCTGACTGTCAATGCTATCAGATTGCCATTGTCTGATTTCGCTCTGTAGCTCTTAAACATGACCCAGTCAAACTTTTATCTTTCTCTTTGATTGCTCTAGTGTCCTCTGTTTCATTATGTTCAATAACTTTTTCTCCCTGCAGTTCTTTACACCTCAGACAGATTCTGTCATATTGCAGTCTGACTCTTTTAACAACGTGTTAAATTCACACTCGCTCTTTTTAGAAACTCTTGTCGTCATGTAGAATGACTTTATCCTGCTGTATTCGTCCCACCTGTGCTTGTGTGATTGAGTGGATCTGTCACAGGTTGGTCCCCCGAGGGACCTTCAGCCTCTTACTGGCAGTTTAAACAGCTCCTGCCTTTATGCCACTGAAAGATTTAAATGACAAGCATGTGTTACACTGTAACACCTTCTTGGCCCCTCGATTCACGTCCTGTTACTTCCAGCACACGTCCACACAGACTGTTGACACCGCTGGTCTGCTGCTCATATCCTCTGGCAGTGGAAAGCTATTCTGTGACTGTAGCTTGCAGAGCTAAAAGCTACTGATAAATTATAATCGTTAGCTACACAACACTAATACATAAAAATTGTTTTTTAAAAATTGGTAATTATTGGAAAAGCTTCATTATTATATGAGCTGCTGTCCTCACTTCTAAAAAATGTAATTAATCTGTAATTTTTGTGTCTCTACTGCCATCTCTGTTTGAAACATAAAATTGCAGGTTTCTTTATGTATGAAGTCAATTTAAGCCATAGGACTCTCCTTAGGAAATCGGACCCAACAGCTTCTTTATTATAAGCGTACAGCTGCAAATCATTTCAGAAAACAGTTTTGAACACTGATGTGTTATGTACTTACTCAATAACTCATTTTTGTTTATTTTCTATCTAAAAGTTACAGTTTGCAGCATCCCTACAGTTAGTTAGTCTGACTGTGTTTGAGTGAGGGTGAAGTAAACAGAGATTGTTTACTGTAGGTTGTGGGCGGCGGTGAGCGTTCACACTGGGTTCAGTTCGTTAAAAATCACATGATAGCAAAAGCATGTGCATCTCATTTGCAATATGACTAAAGAGACATTGTGCAACTTCTTTATTAAATATAAACCTCAGTGTATTAGCATTCGTTAAATAAGTGCTTGGAGAGGATGAGAACTTTCATGCAAATATATTTCATAGAGCCTCTTGGTATTAGTATGGGATTAAAATCTGGTTTAATGCTACACATCTGGAGGGATGAATGATGTTAAATCATTTCGGCTTGCCACGTGTATGAATGTCAAAAGCATGATGTCAGTGTGTACGTGGTGTATTTTTATGCAGCTCCTTGGTAAGATATTTGCTATTTGCATATTTAATTTCCGTATAAATATTCATAGTCAAAGGTTTGAGGTTTCACTGGTGAAGGCATGAGACATCACTCTCAGTGTGCTGCTTTTAATCTGCTGGTTGTCATTACCTTAACCATAGTCCCACAGGAAACACGGCATTTATCTTTCTTGAAACGAGATGGTTCGTATTAAAGAGAGTCATTAAGTCAGGCGAAAAGCTGCGCTGACAGATTTGCATGTGAGTATGTGTTTGTAAGAGTGAAAATAGCAGGTGCCGGTACAGCAGGCTGTGATTGGATGGAAACTGTGTTCACAGGATGGATGTGATAGGAAGAGTTTGTTCTTCTCGCTTTTAATTAGGGCTGACACCAATCAAGTGTGGTTGAGAGGGAGATAATGAGAACATGACAGAGCGGAGAAGCCGGAGGTGCCAAACCTGCAACTTTGGTTTCAATTTCCTTTTGTGAATATACAGGTTTTTTTATTAGGTCATTGGAATGTATTGATAGGTTCATGTGATACTTTCATTTAAAACTGCAAATCGTACATTTTTGTGTTACAAATGAGCAATTAGTTATTGAACAAGTATATGACATAACTGTGTTTAAATCAGTCTCCTTACCTCCCCCGATCCGCAACAGTAAGTTTATAATAATGATTTATCATATCCCTGTCACTTTGGCTTTATTTGACTTAAAGAAAAGTATGTATAATAGTCTGCATTTTAATGTTTCAAACAGAGTTGGCGATAGAGAGAAGAAAGTTATGGATTGCAGCTTTAAGAAGAATTTTGACACAAAAATCACAACAGTAGGTATATGATGACACAGCGATACCTTGAATTTTTAAATTACTATTATTACTTTTATACATTCTGTGAATCACTGGGGTGTCTGAGACCCCAAACATAAAAACACTAAAGTTATTTCAACAAAACATCAATAGAAATTGCTTACTCATTCATTTGGTAACACGCATAAGTATTGTGCCCACATGCTGTCTTTTCTGTTAAACAGAGCACACACAGTTTAGCATGGCGTGTCATTTTCAACCTGCTGCCGATTACCCACATTCACACGCTGACGGACAGCACAAGCCCACTCTCAGTGTGTCACCTTTAATCTGCTGTCTACACATACAAACACACTTTCACGCACCGTCATACAGGGTCTTCGCTGTTTATCTTTCACTTTTTTTCTGACACAACACACTACTATCAAGCTCACATCTTTTGAGCTGAAGCTGTGTGTGACTGAACAGTGAAAAGCTGCCATCGTTATTAGCACATACAGTAGCGTGTGTGTGTGTTTGTGTGTGTGTGTGTATAACCTAGCTTGCGATGGAAAACTGGATTACTGGTTTCTCTGTGCTGTGTAGCACAATCAGTTTTGTCACTTGTTAGTACCTCCCTTGTTGGCCAGGTTGGGTGACCATTTAAACCATACTGGGAGACCAGCTAGATCAGCCGTAGTTTAGTTAAGACCAGTTTAAGCTGTTTATATTCAGCAGGAAAGAAAACTATGTTGAATATTGTGGTTGATATCACTGCTGGTTCATTAGTCACAACGCAAATCGAGTGAATTGCATTGTGGGATACATTGTCCTATGGATTTAAAGTAATATGTGTTTTCATTGTGTACAGAACATTGGCATAATGTGCTCAGTTTAAACACTGCAAAGGTAATATTAGATTATAAGAAATAATATATAAAAATAATATTCAGCAACTCAGAATATCTGCACTCTGATGTGAATGTGGTCTTTTTTTCTGCCAGTCGGGCACAGGGCCATGAAGAAAACTTATTCCTCATCAAAACAGCACATGAAGAATAGACACTGTTTTTTCTTTTACTGCGTTTTACAGCTTAACAAGCTGCTGCACCTTCCGTTCTGTTCTGTTCGCTCCTGTCCTCCTCTGTCATTCTGTTCCATTTATCTTCATCCTTCTTACTGTTGGCAAGTGAAATTATGAAATGATGATGTTCATCCCTCCCAATTATGTAATGCATTACTACAATCCCCTTTGAACCAGCTGAAAATATCTATGCCATATATACTATACTTTAAGTAGCTATACTATATGCTGCATATACTGTATATACTGTACATACGATAGATAGATAGATAGATAGATAGATAGATAGATAGATAGATAGATAGATAGATAGATAGATAGATAGATAGATAGATAGATAGATAGATAGATAGATAGATAGATAGATAGATAGATAGATAGATAGATAGATAGATAGATAGATAGATAGATAGATAGATATGGCAATGTTAGAAATTTGATTTGCAGCTCTGTTGCAGAGTTTTCTATTTTTAATGGCAATTTTTCTCATGCCCATACACATATATACATATACATATATATACATATATACATATCTATCTATCTATATATATATAGATGGTGCTGTTCTATATATATATATATATAGAACAGCACCAAACCAGCATAAACTAGCCCGGAATAATTCTGTATATTATATACTGCATATCTCAAATGCTCTTGAGTTCTGTAGCTCTTTTCTTCTAAGAACTGTAGCTTTCTTCTCTCTGTGGCTTAGATCAGAGGTGTAAAAGTGCTGTGAGCAGACATCAAAAGACACGTAAAGCAGCTGCTAGTGAGAATGAATGATGCTTGTGTCGAGCAGCCTTGTGAAGTTGTCTGCTCCACCCACTATGCAGACGGTGTCAAGAAAATGCTTGTGTGACTGCGCTCGTCTGCTTACATCATCACGATCCTCCAAACTGTCGCAATGGCTTCATTTTGCAAGTTGTGCATATTCATAAGAAATTGAGTCCTGTTGCTATGTGTGGTGCATGGTCAGACCTTTGACTGGAGCTGTTTGCACTATAAACTGGCCAAGAGCCGCCCACTTAGACAGGAAGAGACATCTGATTGGCATGTACAATGATCAATCACAGTTGGCTTTGTCTTGTTTGCATTGAGGCTAGGTTATAAGTGATGGTACCAGCGCTGCATCGCTGACAATTCCCGTAACTGGGAAGATTTGCTTCTTTTTTCATCATTTGGTACATTTGCTGTTTGAACATGCACCAATGATTTCACTGTTCCAGTTACACAATAATTAGAGAACATAAAGTGAACCCTCGGAGGAATACATTTTGCTCTCTTAATTTGTACTAAACCGACAAAGTTGTACACCATACGGCACAAGAGAACTGCCAACCTTGTATACACCTGCACAGAATTCTTCATTCCTTCTTCCTAATATTATCTGAATTTGTTTTGTTTTTGTTCAGTGTGCTAAATTCCATGTTTTCACAGTAATCTTAATTGCTCATATCTCTCATTGTCTTGCTCAGTGTCACAAATATGCCCCAAGCCCTGTATTGAAATGCCAAACTACACATGCTGTGCAACACAGCTGGTTCAGCTCTTTAGCATATTTAGCATAACTTCAGTCTCTGTTATTTGGCAATAAAGTCCTGATTTCTGGTGCACATCCTTGGGTGTCGAAAGCCATGGAATTCAGAATAAAAGAATGATTAGCTTGTGTTAATGATCACATTTCTGTCCAGAGGTGGGCTACATCTAATTGTAAGTCATGCTGAATGGCCACTGGCAAGATGCTAACGGATCTTAATTAATGAGGCGATAAAAGAGTCAGCCCATGACACAACATTTCCCATTCCCAAACCGTCAGACAAAATCCGGCTCTCTGCATTAATTACACACTGAAAAGCTTTTTAAACTTTCTTTTTAAACTCTTTCAACTCTAGCTTTTTCATCTGGAGACCCTGGCAATGGTAGAAATTTGATTTGCAGCTCTGTGGTATAGTTTTCTATTTTTAATGGCAAGTAATTACTTGTATACTGAGCCACTGTAAAATGACTTGTGTTATGTGATTTTTGAGAAGGGTTCAACAGGGGGGCAATCTTGGATGGTGGATGCTAGTCTCAGTCTCATGCCCATAGCCCACCCACAATCCGTACATAGACCGCTTGATGCATACTACACACACACACACACACACGCACACAGAACTGTATATTTTGCTTTGTTTGTGTGCTCAGAATTATGTCTGTATAAAGTTCATTACTTATTGCTTTAGGATTGAAAGCATTGTGATTGCCAATTTTGAAAGATTAAACATTTTCAGCAATTTTTTACTTTCTTTGAGACTGTTGCAGTTTTGTTTTTTCATTATTTTGTTCTATTATTATGGGGTTGTTTATTTTAGATTTGCTCACCTTTAAACTGTACATAAAGTCCTTAAAGAAGACAACGTCTTCCTGAGTGTTACATTTTGGCAAGAATAAGATGCAAAATGGGCCAGACTATGCCAATAATCCATAAAGTCTGGCTATGTGAATCTAGGCAGTGGATAACTTTATACAGCTTTATATAGTCTATTACAGACCCCACAACCTCTCTGGTGCCATGATTGAGGGGATAGATAACGCTGCCCAGACACAATTCTAATCCATCATGTGGCTATTGCTGCTTGTATCAGCCATATTGACAAGGGCTCAGAGCTTCCCAGCTCCCCCCCACTGACGTCCAATGAGTAGGCTGTGTGTGGTCAATATCTCTATATGCTTCCTAAAGGAGTATGAGTATACTCTTGCCTCACCCCCAAGGATACTGAGCCTCTGTTTCCTCAATCTCTTGAATAGTAAAAAAAAAACCTTTCACAGAACAGAGTTTAACTAGCAAAAGCATGTGACTCCTAAGCTATAACTTCAATTAAACATCCTGGAGAATTAATTAGTCTCAGGGCTTTTAGCTCAGTGTGTTTTTGTGTCTTCCAATGGTGGGGTAATCACTGACTATGAAGCATTAATAAGTCAGAGCAGAGTCCCTGCTGTAGTCTCGACTTGCAACTTCTCCATATTCCACAGAGCTCATTCTTTCTCTGTGTTATGCTTTAGTTCCCCCAATTAAATGCCATTGTGCATTATTACAAGGGTGAGGAAAACTGAGTTTGAAAAGATTCGGTTCAGAGCAACAGTGGCCCAAAATCTCCACCTACCGCTGTGATACAACTCATACCTAAACCTGAGCCAAAATACTGAGCCAACAGTACAGGAGAATGTTATCTGATGTGATATCTTCACACGCAGATCGATATCTACGTTTTTTCTTCTTTTCACTGACATTTGGAGATTAAAGTGGAATAAAAATGAAACCAAAAATAACAACTAGCAAGGTTAGCTGATTAGCTTCACTGTCATCATTCCAGACATCACTGTCAGTAAACACAGTTTCTCCGATGCAAATCAGCACATCAGTTTTTCCTCTTTTATCATGTGACGTTTAACATTTTTTTCATCTTCACATATTTTTACAGCTATGGGTTTGTTGATATTGGATTGCCACATGAAATTAAAAACATTAGCAGGGACCCAAAAACATCATTCGTCATTCATCAAATTCCTCATATACTCCCATCAAGCTAAAAATCATTGTTTATAGTATATAACTGTAAAACGTTAAATCAAGCAGACCGTACTGAGGCACCTTAATCTGTAATTAGCCACATAAACATATGCAAATATGCAAATTTGAGAGCAGCAGGCTGGGCGGGCCTCAGCAGAGCGTGACGGAGTCTCCGCCAAAGCTCTCTGTTGAAGTAGAGTACAGATGTAGTGGTGATCAGGCCAGCTGGGAGGGCTTAGATGGATCAGCTACTCTATATCTCTCTCCAATATTCTGTTTATTGAAAATAATGTCTGTGCCAGGCCAGCCATGGTTTTGCTGACAGTTTCCAGTAAAGAGCAAATACAAAAGAACATTCTGCATTTATTTTTAAATGTCACACGGGCTTTGCAAATTAATTCCATATTTTGAGTTTTTGTATTTGTTTTTATGATAAATCTGCACACGCCCGACCGAGAAGGGATTGTTATTAGGCTGTGATGTTTAATTGTAAGGATTTCTGTCTAATGTTTGGTCAGCATATAAGGGACACAGTGATTACATAATAGCTTTTGTTTTTCAGATCTCAAATTAAAACTCAAGAAAATACACATACTGTCAGATCCCTTAATAAAGTACTGTGACAGTACCATGGTACCGAACCTTGAAATGGTACCAGTGCATTGATATATACCATGGTATGGAGTGATTATCATAATCATATACCGTTGTATTTATATAGTACACCAATTAATTTTAAACACCATTTTATTTCTATGGTACTGTACATAGCATATAAATTATTGGTTTGCCATGATACTGTGTCTAAAAAACTGTGGTAAAGCCAGGATGCTTTCTGGTGCTTTTGTTAGTGATAATAATGATTTTCTAATAAATAGCTGACTAATAAATTGTTCAGAACTGCCATTTAATGTCTCACATCCCTGAATCTAAACTTGATTTCCTGTTGTAGACAGAGGAAGTGCACTGAGATGGGACTGATTGTCAACTTGTTCAGAAGCCACCTATTAACCCCCTTGATGTTGTAAGCCAAAGCTTTCACCTGCTTTGAGCGGAAGTGTCAGATTTCCAATATTCTGTCACTAATGTCTACACAATCAATTAATCAAAAAACCATTCATCATCCACACAAGGTCAGGCCACAAAAGAGTTTTGCTCCTCACAAATATTTAGAAAGTATCGCTCATAAATCGCTATTGTTAATAGCTTCCGGTCTATCGCATGGTTCTCTGTGAAGGACTGGAGAACATGATGAATGTATTCATTTATTTCTAATCTGTCTGCTGATGTGCAGTTCTGCCTTTGTAAAGTCTAAATTGTGTCTCAAATCCAAAATTTGATATCTTGCATTGTGCTGTGTGAAACTAATTCAGTTTGAGGCAAACTCTGTGTGTGGCATTGTGTTCTATCTGTGTGAAAATGTAAATCTTTTTACATGGAAAGAAATAGGTTTGCTGACATTGCTTGAATGTCTTCAATGCAGAAAGAGGGAAATTAATAAATCGCTGATTTGTCGCTGCTTAAACTGTCAGCTTGTGATTGCAATGCAACAGGGCATAATTTGAAAGGTGGGAAAATTGATCTTCTTTCTGATTTTTGTTTGTCATTACGTTCCCCCTCCCAGACCGCATTTGACAATCCTAGAAATCATAAAATGAAAAAAATGCATTAAAAAATGCAGTGTGCAGCAAATGCAACAAAGACATTCAGCAGGTTTGTCATCCAAGGATTTGATTCTGGCAGGTGGTCTGGATGTTGCTAATGTGAGTGGGTCAGGTTTTGATAAATTTGTATATATTTCTAAGGATTAAGTTTAGGGTTACATAATGAGGTTAGGTGTAGAATTATTCATTCATAATTAGCTCAACATTAAAACAAAAAGTAGCTAAACTAAACATCACTAAATCTTTTCTGTTTGTGTGTACTTGTATGTCCATTTACTCATGAAGTTTGTGAGACTGTGGTTTTGTTGCATGCTGTATATACAAGCACATTGTGTATCCATTACAATAACGCACCCTAAAAATTCTATAGTTGCTTTAAAGACTAAAGTGATTGTACGCAGACACCCACAGACACACACAATACACATTGTGTTATTTTGTGCAGCGGCATACAGATCTATACACACAGGGGTTATGTGAATACCACAATGATGCAGAATATTGCCATTTTGAGTCTATACTCTCATATGTACCTAAGATCAAAGTATCTTGGCAGAACATGTTGATACTCATTAAAGGTCTTAGCCAGGCCTGAGCTCCACAGACTTTCAGCAAAGTGGCTCAAAATTGCAACATAATTGGGCCATCCTGGAGAGTGAAGCTAAACATTCATTCCCTTTCTTCCTAAAGACTGGGACCTTCTCACTCTCCCTGTCTCTGGGTACCTGTCTTTCTTTATAACAATCCCTAAGAGTCAATTTGGCATTGCAGTATTGTAGTTCTGTTCAGTAGAAACAGCAGCTATGCAAGTGAAGCAGTGAGGTACAGTCTACAGTTTAGCTGTGCTGGGATTCAGCTTGGATGGGAACAGAATTCAGATTCTCTCAAAGCGGGAAAATGGAGAGAGAGGTGAGACCGACACTGAGCGGGACAGTGTATGATAGTCTGGACATGTTCCTCTTCGATGTCCAATAAAAAGGTGTTTAATGAGAACTCAGAAACCGGGAATATGTGAAGACGACAGCAGACTAGATAAATTGAGTGTAAGATGGTATGTGAGAGGAGCTGAGAATATAAAACTGCTTGCATATTAAATATTAATCCTGTTCAGGTTGGGAACAGTCACAGTCACAAAGCACAGTAAAATGTTTTAGCAAAGGGTACAAACCACAGAAAAGAGTGTAACTTATGCCTAAAAACACACACAGCAAGAACAACACTCAGGCTGTCTGTCATCCACAAGCATGCACGTTTAAAATCAGGACACACCTGGGTCCACGGGTATAACACACTCACACACGCAGAGTTAGCATCACATTCACATGCAAACTCATAATGTTACGTCACGTTAAGCTCTTATCACAGTCGGTGAAGCAGAAACCTGCGTCTGACTGCCATGTGTTTTGAGAACATGCACATCCCCCGTCTATTTAACTAAAAACATTTTTTGCTCTATTTTCTCTGCGCTTACCTCTGCAGCTGCACACTTTAATAATTCAGGACTTTAGAGAGAGACACACAGAGAACAAGACACATTGTACTTTCTTTTAGTACTTAACCATCTTTTTTAACATATTTCATAACCATTTCTCACAGTATCTGCACTTGAATGCTTTGTTGTAACCCTTTGTAGTCGGGCCAATAAAGCTTAATTGACTCCCGTTTCATCTGTATAATATAGCAATGAATAATCTCCATACAGACTTGGCCTTTAACCCAGAGTCTACCTTGTACTGAAGGATGGGGTCATGCAGAGGTCAAATCAAAATGCTATTGTTCTGAACAAGGAATACGAGTTTTCCACCCCTGTGACATCACCCCCAATTTTAAAGGTTCTTATTTATTAATGTAAAATGTAATTCAAGAGGAGCCATTTATTGTATAATAAAAAGTGACCTCACAGTGATTCTGGGGCAGATGCTAGTCTGTGTTAAAGAGAAATCTACATTAATGTCATACAGTACAGAACATTAATGTCATACTTCTTATGGTAGATGTGTTGAGCTCTGTGACAGAAAGAGAGCTCTTTCTCTCCTTTTTTCTCTCTTTTTTCTCATCCAGCTTAAATTAGCATCGTAATTATGTTTTGTGTGTGGATGTATGTATACGAGGTCAGCTGTATTATGGCAGTGTGTGTATAGTGTATGTTCCCTTACTTGCCAAACCTGCCCCAACCCTCTCACAACTATTGGTTTCTTATTGTCAGCTTAAATGGGTAATTTTTCACACCGTTGTATATAGTGAATATTGAACTCATATCGTGGTACATTGTGGGGAGTCAGCGCTTTATTTATTCCACCCCTGACAACAACTGGTACATCCTGTTCGGCCTTATGGGAAATCCCTATAGTTTAACTGACCCCTAATTAAAAAATCCTGCAGTCTCTTATTAGTGCCCTGCTCTCCTGCAAAACAAAAGACAGTCAAAAAGAACCAGAGCTATTGATTACATTAGCAAAGAAATCAACAGTTGCAGGTGACCTTAACTGATTCACCCAGCAGCAGAGTGTGTACGCATGCCTTTAAACTCAGCGCAAGGTTACAACCTACCTTGGGCATCTGTGCTGTTATTGGATTGATGGTGGGTTGGTGATGAAAGGATACTGTAATTATCTATCTGTCTGTCTCTGTCTGTCTGTCTGTCTGTCACCAATTTCTATCTGTCTAGCATCAATTTTGCACCAATATCAAAGTATCAATCATCGATCTGCCCACCCCTACAGTACAGACATGCATCAAAACATCTGTATCATAAGCCTCTCCAGGCATAGAGCAGGTCAACCTTTTTACACACTGCTAAGGGGAAACGGTCATATTTCAAGTCTAACATGTTTACCACTGGGACAGATAGATGTCAATCTCATTTCTAGGTAAGTGGTTCTGGGCTGTTTATTGCCTCTCATTACCCAAAGGGAAAGAGACTGAGCTGCTAAATAGATTTAGGAATGTATCAGTAGCTGTATTTAAGGTTGAGGCTGTAAAAGATTGGTAATCTTTGGCAGATGTCCACAGTTTCTGAACCGCGGCAATCTGAAGTCAGGAAAGGAATGAGAAAGGAAAAGTTTGTCTTTTAATAAAGGCTGCAACTTAAGGACATTGTGCATGGTGGGAAAAAATGAAAAACGAGCTTGCTGAAATTTAGAGGTCAGAAACAAAAAGGGCAGAACAGAATTAATTTTATTCTCTCTCACGCGCTCACAAGCTCAAGGTCTCGTTCTACGCCATTTAGAATCGGAAATGAAACGCTGTCCCAAAATTCTGTGTCAAATATAATCAGGATGAGAAAGATAAATAAGATGTTAATTCAACATTAATGATGCAGAAAAAACGGGTCTCACACGCACTCAAGGGGCCATGTGCGCTCCCCTGCCGATGCATCTCGATTGGCTGCTCACCCATCTGTTTGGCTGCGTGTTGACATCACCCAAACCAACAAGCACATGAATTCTTAATTGTTTTCCTGGGGTTTTGGAGTTTATAATCAGGTTCGGAGAAAACTTGTGGCTGCACAAACGTCTGTGGTGACCTATATTCTTTGATTGCTGTTGCCTTTTTAGAACAATGGAAAAGTTGTGTTCTAATTATTCTGGCTGTAGATGGTGTCTCAAACCAATGGGTGCTTAGAACCCCACTGTTCAAACTTTTACCTCTTGTCTAATAATGCTGCACAATTTTCTTCCATACTTTCTTCTCCATTGCTATAACCATCTATTGTGCTTCCTCACTTCAAACTTTTTATGTGCCTCAGATCCATTAGAGCATCGAGCAGGGATCGCATTAAACAAATTACAGTGCCAAATGTAAACCCCACAGTCAGGTTTCAAAGCAAGCGCTGTAATGAGGGTAAACATTGTGCTTGAGGTTCCCTTTAGACCATCTTACGTGGTCCATTACTGTGACTCATTGTTCCTCAGTTTTCTCCAAACCCTATCACGCATTCTCCAAACAAGGTACCTGGAAGATATACGTAGCCAATTAAGCCCTGAGGCCAGCTTTATTTTTCTTTTCACTTCCTCTTCCTGTCTTGTACTTCCAGTCTGGAAGCACATCATAGGCTGATAGTCTCACATGTGTAAGACAAAGTTTGTGCTTAGAAACTCATTCCCATCCTTGGCACATAAAACAGTCATGCCAGCCAGGGAAATGCTTTGAGTGTTTAAAGAGACAGTGTTTTCCTCAGCAGCGTGTCAGCAAAATGTTATAAATTACAAACAAGCATTGATGTTTGGTAATGTAATCTGGTTCTCTCTCTCTCTCTCTCTCTCTCCAGGTTGCTGAGTGTTTGCAGACAGCAGTGTGTGTACAGTGAAGAGACCGTTTCCTCTGATAATGAAGCACCATTTCCACATGAGGAGGCAGTGAGTATTTCATCTCTGACTGTAGCCACATGCTCACGTCTAGCTGTTATTTTACTTGGTTCGTGTTTGAAAGCCGTCTCAGTTTCAATCTTCTAGCAAATGTCTGGCTGGGATTACACAAATGTCATTGTAATGCCCCTCAAAAACTTCACCTAAAAGTTCTTGGTTCCTCTAATGCTCTTTGAAACTGTTCTTTATGTTTATTTTTAATGTGCACTTTTTTGAAAGAAAATAAAAGATACGCTTGACTAAGTAAGTAGTAAATATAGCTGGAAATTATGTACTTGAATGATGGGGTGTGGTTTTGTGGTTATCCATACCGAGACATAGTGTTGACTAAGAGTGGCTCAGTACTCAATCCTGGCCTATCAATTATTCATAAAGTTGACACAGTGTCACAAGAGACTTCTGTGCATGTGTGCTGAGAGCTGTCTTTACACAGTGAATGTGTTCCTGCTGTATATATCTGCTGTATATATGTCAATACTATTAAATCACAAAATAATAGAAAAAGGCACAAGGATTAGATTCAGTGAGAAAATTGGAATCAGGTGTTCTAATTGGTGTTCCTGTAGCTCAACTGGTAGAGCAGTGCGTTAACAGCCCAAAGGTTGTGGGTTAAATCCCAGGAAATACATGTACTGATAAAAAAAAATGTATACCTTGAATTCAGTGTAAGTCGCTTTTAAGCGTCTGCAAAATGAATAAATGTAATTAAGTGATTAATCTGATTTTTACAGTAAATTAACTGAGGCCAAATAAAAAAGAAATATATAATGTAATATATAATGAAATTAGTCTTTTCATGGCTTATTTATTATCAGTGGAGATGTTTCAGGTCTGTGCTCACATTATGCTCGAACGAAAGGCACAATTACAAACAAAGTCTGCAAACAGGCTTATTTCACTAATGCTCTTAACGCTCTTAACTCTATAGCCTACAGAACTCATGTATGCAACGTTGCATAAATTGCATTCTAACAGAGTGTTACACACAAACAGCAGATTTTCAGATTTGGGAAACCATGTGATAAATGGTAATTTTAGGAAATCATTTCTTTGTGCAGTGTGTGCACACCTGCAAGCGTGTCTAAGCCTGAATTTCAAGTTTATTTCATTTTTACGTTATACAAATTCAACTTTTTGTTAATGTGCATTTAGGCAGAGGAATATTATATGTACATCCATCCCATAATATGTCTTCACCTACACACACACACACACACACATACACACACACACAGAATCCTTTTGCTAAGCAAAACATTAATCCTTCCCCTAACACTTAGGTTTTCAATAACCAACATTTGGTATTTTCTGAAGTAAAATGCTAACATTATTTTATTTTGTTATGAAGTTGTTTTCCTTGAACACAAGTCTTCTCAGTGTTTTTCTCCCACAAGAATAGCGCACTTATTTAGACGCAGACTCTCACTCCAATTTAGCTTCAGTCAAGTCTTTCTCTGTAAGAGCTCTTCATCTATTTCAGTGCTGGTTGATATACTGAGTCTCTGTGGCAGTAGCGTCTCATTCAGAGGCCGTGTGATCAGTTGATTGTGCGTCACAAAGACAAACTACAAACGGGTCGATGTTTCTGATTGGCGTAAGGTACTTGCTATTATTTTTCTCTCTTTCGAGACTACAATGATGTCAGACTCCTGAACTACCTTCAATTTTCCTCAGAGCATTCTTTTTTTATGTAGCCCTATATATTTCCTGTTCTTTGTTGCAGTCCTTTGTTGTTTCCCGTCCTGTTTTTTTACAGCCCATTTTCTGTAGTTTCCTCGTTGTAGAGGTGTAGAGATCGACCTCTGCCTGACCCGGAGTGAGTAATTTTTTCTCATTAGCTGATGCTAGTCTGTACATTGCTGAGAGCATCAGTCTCACCTCTGCTGTTGTCCCCAATCAACCCTGTATCCTGGTAATCAGGCCTGAGGAACACAGGAAGGACTTTTACTCATGTAAGGGATAATGTATGAGCAGACGGTCATTACCGTAACATTAACCCTGACAGGGTGATCAGGACTTAGACATGGATTGGTCATGCAGTGGTTATTGAGGAATGTCATATTGCCGGAAGGCATGATTGACCAATCAGAATTGAATATCCCAGAGAAACATCTAATAGGCTGTTGGTCTTATAAGCTATAAGCTAAACGTCTTTTGGTCTTTTATAGCTACACTTTGGACTAACTTATGCCCTAACGTAAGATCCCGCCAGACAGTCTGGCCCAGTTTGCTGCATTGTTTAACAAAGAACTGCCCACTTGCTTCTCACTGCCCTAATAAACTCCTAATAAAGTTAAATAGTTGCTGAGTAAACTAGCTGAGTGTAAACTAGCCTTTAAACAAGAAGTGATCTGACTGACGAACCTTTTTCGGTTTACTGTATTTTTTTCTGACAGACTGATAAAACCCACTGTACCCAGATGTTGTATTGCAGTCAGGCAGTGTGACAGGAGCCCGTGATTTGCTATATGCCTCAGCAGGCCAGTGGACAAACTTTGTGGGCATGGCTGGCCTGGGGCTGAGACAACACATTTCTGTGCTGTGTCGGTGCGTAAGGGGTTATTTGTCAAATAACTGAGCTTACTTTGTGACATTGTTGAATCAATTTCTCCTTTAACTCTGTTGCAAAAGTAAAAACATAAGCAAAAGTTTCCATTTGCTTTCATTGCTGTCTTGAAGAAACCATAGAAAAATATGAGAGATGATTTCACCTTGTCTTAAGGAGATGATAGGAGTTAACCAAGGATAATCTTGACTGTTAATAAGTATACGATGTTGAAGAACCAATCACAGGTTAATGAGAGAAGGTGCTTCTGTAATTACTCTTCCTTTTAAGGGTTTGACATCTGATGTTTCAGTGCATATAGGAGGTTTGATGCATTGCTCTGGATATTAATATGTCCTTGGTTAACAGAGTTCCCAGCAACGCTCAGTCTGGGAGTTTAAGCATTGCCATAAGACGTAATTTTGTTGTTGAGTAGTTTCCTGCTAGAAATTGTGAAAAAGAAGTTTTTGCTGGCTTTAAGATGGTGTACTCATC
>JAZGTK010003973.1:0-12345 GCA_036877625.1 Ambastaia sidthimunki
TAATGAGTTTTTGGAATCATTGAGAACATGGTTGTTGTTCAATAATAAAATTATTCCTCAAAAATACAACTTGCCTAATAATTCTGCACTCCCTGTATTTTGATTATACTTAAAATAAAAATGCAATATTGATAGTACCAAAAAAGAAAAAAAACAGAAGTATTGGTCAGACCCAATATGGTTCAGACAAACTGTATATGCTCATGTTGACTTGCCTGTGAATGTACGTTCGGATGTATTGTGGAGCATCATAATTAATAACACACTTTACTCCGTTGATGTCAATTCCTCTGGCTGCAGCGTCTGTGCTTATCAGTCTAACAAGACAAATATTATCTTATCATGCACTGAAGCAACCAAAAGAATATTACCCATATAAGCATATTCCATACATACACTTTCTGATACAATCTTTTCTGAATATGTTGAGATGCTGTTAAAGGCATACATACAGCGGGATCTTCCCTTGCTCAAAGTCCTTTAGTGTTTTCCGTCGCTCACTTGAGCTTAGTCTGGAGGAAAACTCGGCCACATCCACACCGCCAAAGATCTTCACGAGCATATAGAGACTAAGAGCCACAAATAAACAAAATTAGAAGACAACGACCAAAGTTAAAATGCACATGCATATTTTTTCCTTCCTCTGCGTCTCCTGGATGCTGTATTATTCAGTGTTTTGCCTGTACAATTATTACTTAGGTGTGAGTTATTACTTTGCCATTTTATGTTTCTGTGCTTAGTTTGTCTCTCTACATTTGATAGCTGTAGCAGCTAAACTCCACTGTTATTCTCCAATACCCATCAAAATTGTACTTCTCTATTAATCATAATTTTACCAAATATTACTTTAGGATAATATTGAACCATCACAGCAACCAGAAAAAATGTGGCAACAGAATATATTGGTTATATGAAATGTCCAGGCGCTAATCTTAAGCATTACCGGTGTGCTGTTTCTCTAGAGTTGGTGAAGCACAAAGCAGGACTGAACTTGAGCCGAAGCAGTAAGTGAAGGACGATCAGCGGTTTCTTGCTAAGGGTGCAGGGGACATAATACTCCTGCGTAAGACACGACAAGATATTAATTATCTGTGTGTGTGTGAAAGCAAGAGAAGAGCTGAACTGGTGTAAATCATATTGTATTCCAATTCTTCATTCGACTCATGTTGTCGATGCTGAACTTACAGAAAGACTCTGAGGAAAGTGGAATGTCTCTTGGCTTTGAGTGGGCGTGTCCGTAGAGGTGTACGTGGAACTGAAGAGACGAGGCTGATGGAGATCCAGCAGTTGGAGTTTCTCAGGGTTCTGGGTCAGAGTTGCAGAAAACAGCAGCTTTTGCAAAGGCATCTGTGGTGGAGACAAACTGACATACAAGCAAATACAGAAACAAACAGTTATTGGGGTACAAAGCCTGATGCTTCTATTTTGCACTTTCAGTTAAAGTGCAGCTGAAGGTGCAAAGTGGCCTATTGTTTACCGCTGTATTATTGTTGCTTTATTGTTGCCCTATTGTATTACACAATAGCCACATCATTGTGACCAGCCCACAACACCAAACAGATTTCCTGTAATTTGATGTAAATCACTCAATTTATGCAGAAGATATGAGATAAGAAGATATGAGATAACGGCCTGTTCCATTTATTGTCATAATTTGATTGTCTCACTATGGCAACATTGTTTGAGATATTAACAATCTGTTCACAATTTTGCATCCTCTTTTTAAATTTTCTTTTTTCTGACCAGCAATGAAGGTACTTGGGTAAATTTAAAGGGACTATTTTACATTTTAAGTGACATGCTTCCTTTTGCCAGTTGGTTGCGCTATGACAATAGCCACATCTATGTCATCAGCCCTTGGGACCAAACATACAGCTCAAATATGGACAAAATCACTTAATTCACGCAGCAGATATGAGCCACTTCCTGTTTATGTTTTTTCTGCCATTAATTTATAACTTTGCTATAGCAACACAGTTTCGCACAGGTGCACCCCTTTGACTAAAATGATGGTGTTACTTTTACGTACGTTCATTAGCTCCGCCCAACAGGAAGTCAGCCATTTTGGATTGCATGTGTTTTTTTCTGTCAGTTTCAGTCTCTAAATATTTAAATACTGCTCCTTATGGGATTGTCACCAAATTTGGCACATATATTGCAAATACATTGAAGATGCTAAATTGCAACAGAATTTTTGAACCGTTTTGTCACTGCAAAAAATAGGAAGTGTCTAATATTTTCTGCATGAATTGAATAGTTTACATAAAATTTGGGAAATATATTTGGTGTTGTGGGCTGATGACAATGATATGGCTATCGTGTCAGTCATTTCAGGACCAGCTGGCAGCAGGAAGTCTGTCACCTACAACAGACTTCAAGATTCAACTATTTCAACTTTGAAATAGTCCTCAATTATATTTGGAGTGGAATGCATGTGACAACCATGCATCATTCCCTGAGAAGCACCAGGGGAATGTCGCCGTAGTACTTGGGCTTGTTGTTGCTACTTGCAGCTATATTGATGTTTTTTATTCTTATTTTCAAGGTTTTCAGGAAATGTGGTGGTCGGTAGTGTGTCAGTAGTGTGTCACTTACAAAAGACCTAAGAGTGAGAATAATCAACATTAAAACAGGCAAATATGTTTATTGTGGTGGGCTGATGACATTAATATGACAATTGTGAGTCACGGTCATAGTGCCACAAACTTGCAACAGGAAGTGCGTCACTTGAAATAAACTTTAAAATAGTCAACTTACATTCAGCATAATGTAGAGACATAGCTAATATAAAGGTCTGCCTACAGCTATATGTTTTATTGAAATTATACTATCAGCAGAACAATTTGTGTAGGAGTTTACAAAACATCGTCAATGTCACAAATCTGCTTTAGCGTAATCTCACTTAATTTTTATTTGATCTAGAAGTAGTGCAGAATATAGTTTAGTATTTTTTAGTGCCGTTTTTGTCATAAAATTTCTTTATTTTACATTTTGTTTAATTTGTATGTGTTTATTTTTGGTCAGATCTGAAATCCCAAATTTTCGGCCACATTGGTTCTACCAACAACATGGATCATGGTTAGGAAACAGACTAACAGGGATTCAGGTCACCTAAATACTTTACAGTCTGTAATCTGTACAGAACATGAGCTTTTTCCACCCAAGAATGGGTAAATGACAACCAATCAGATTTTTTTTCTCCTGAATCTTACCTTGCTACAGTGATTGGTCCAGGCAGTCTTCTCCTTATGATTGACATCTGTGGGTCACCTTGGCTTCTGTACACTGCTTTAGTTACCTGACTCAGCCAAGACTGATGCATGCTGTCAATCATCCTGTCTGCCTCATCAATAATCTACAATCATAACAAACACAAACATATCTACCTACTTTTCTATAAAGGCAGTATAAAGACATCTGGCTAGAGAAAACTTTAGTAATATCTAAAGTTTATCTAAACTTTAGTGTTATCTAAAGTTATTTGGCCTTCTAACACTGAGATGATTTGTACTTAATGTGAAGGATTTCTTATCCTTACTCTTTAAATGATTATTTATGTGTGTTAAGAAACATATACTGAGCTCACCAGAAATCGTAGGTGTTGTAAACTGAAGTTACTGTTTTTGTTGATGTGATCCACCAGACGCCCCGGTGTGGCCACGACGATATCAGCCAAACTGCAGTTAACACCCCCTCTGCTTTTCCAGAGTGTTGCCTGCTCTGCGGCAAATGATTTCTGGCCTGTGATCATAACCACCTTCAGACCACTGCCTTCAGCGTATGAGCTAAACACCTTTGACACCTATGAGATTGACATTACACATAAAAGGTTGTGTAAATATTTAATATCAATAATTATTAATTATTACTAGAGTTGCAAGGGGGCTTGGAAATATTCCAAATTTGTATATCATGAGAACTTATTGGAAACTTTGTAAATCATTAACAAATGTAAATAAACATATTTGCATATTTTCTTCCTCGACATATGGCTTGGCTTTATCTGTGTGCCATGATTCCCATATATTCCTGTAAATTCCTGTTGTTTCCAACATTTTTCCAGAAATTTTGAAACCCTAATCATTACCTGATGTGCTAACTCTTTGGTGGGTAGGACAGCCAATGCACGAACCTCACACATCACACGCTTACATAGTGCCTAAAACAACAAACACAAATACACACATCTATTTAAAAGTCTATTCTCACATGGTCTCACAAGGTAATTGCTTAAACATTGCTTGCTTTTTGCTCCATGACTAAACATGTCGGGTCACTGAGCTACAGCTCTAATCCTATTATTTCTGAGTGGAAAATAAAAACATTAAAAACATCATTCCTACCTGTATAACAGGTATAACAAATGCCAGTGTCTTTCCACTTCCTGTAGGTGCAGAAACACATATGTCTCTGGGCCTATAGCCACCGGGACCGACCAGCAGCTCTGAGCTCGCACTGTTTAGAATTGCAGGTATGACTTCAGCTTGGACTGGAAAAGGAAACACAGGCCTGATTAAAAAAAACATACTTTGGAATACAACAATCACCAGACTTACTAGTATGCCTTCTACTGTGTACAACACTCTTCATTATTCAATACAATGTTTATGAAAATTGTCAATGTTTATAAACTTTCTCTCTTACCTGGAAAAAAGTTCTGTATCCCACTGGCTTTCAGTTTTTTTAGCAGCATCGGACAGATGCCTGGTACCTCATCCACAGGGACAAGGTTATTCTTAATGTCCCTCTGAATGACATCAGGCTGTGCCAACCACTGAGGCAAAACTCTTTTGACCTGTAGTTTTACAACAAAAGTGTTTTTTTTTACTAAACCATAAAACACTTTTATAGCCTAATTTAATTTATACAGCAAGTTTTATTTAAAACATCCAGATATTTTCCTTTACCTTGTGCACAGTGTTCTCTTTGAAGCCACCAAGAATGTGGAAGCCGGTGTTTTCTGCATGTAACAGATCAGTCTCCAGGTTCACAGCTGTTTCTGCCTTTTTGCTTTTCTCTGAGTCACTTTTAAGTGTCTCTGTAATTTCTGCAAACTTCTCTTTATCTGATTCATCATCTCCTAAAATTTATAATTTACAAAAAAGTTTTTGCACATAATTTACTTATTTCTAATATGCAAATTAACATTTGTAAATTAAAATAACAATAACATTACATAAATATTCAAAAATGGTAACTACAATTGAGAACATAAATTGATTTTTTTCTTTCTTGCGATGTGGTTTACATGTGGTACAGAGCTACAAATTATACTTGGGTAAGAATACAGAAATGTGCTGGAAAATTGTGGAGCCAGTACTAACATAGCTACTTTTAATGTGATGGACTTTCTTTTAATTAATAGCTTAACATGAACAGAACCTGGAATTTCTGCATTTATTGTTTAAAAAAATAAAACATGACACCAACCAAATATTTGTCTAAATTGCCCACAAAATCATACTTGTGCATTTACAAAATCAAACATGCAGTTAAGGCAGTTTACCTGTTTTTGAACACTTGTTATGAAGCATTAATATTTTTTGTTTTCTCTTTTTTGTCAAACTGGCACCTTCATCAGCAAAATCAGTTTTTCTGCCATTTCCTTTACTCTTAGCTTTCAGCTGAACTTCCTCAGTCTCTTGCTGTTCACGTTTTCTTTTCTTTTTTTCTGTGTTACCCTGCAGGTCATCGTCGTTATCTGCTGTGTTTGAGACACTCTGTTTCTCTCTGGCTTTGGCTTGCTCTTGCAGTTTTGCCAGCAGTGCTATGGACCGAGACTCTCTGCTAGTTTCGTTGTCCTCTTCTTCCCCTAAATACCTGATTAAAACATATCAAATTGCAATTGAAACAAAATTTTAATCAGTCATATAACTACATTGGGGTAACAGACGGTCCTGGAGCTAAGTGTGCATGAGACATTTAAGATTGATACAAATGGTCACAAAACATATCAGTATTATGTACATTTGAACCTATGAACCGTAAAGATACAAGTACAACTAAAACTCTGTGAAACAGTACTCGGTACTGTTAAATTTTCTGCAAAAGGTGAGATTTGAACGTTGTGCACTCATTTAATGTAAGAAGTTTAAGACGTTTTCAATAAAATCAATACATACCGATTTATGACAAAGAGTGCCATTGCAGACTCCTGGCCTTAATTTCAGTCAAACCTAATAATTTAACGAATTAAGGTACACTATTATTACAATGACAAATATTTGTTCGTACAAAAATAAAAACTCTTGCCGCGGCCCTATTTCAGTGGACCATGTGGGTAGTACAGTGTTTGACAGTCGCGTAGTGATGACGTCGACCGCTTTTTTTTATTGTGCACAATTTTTTTGGCAAAAAGTCGGCACCTTTGTTGCTATTGTTTTTTTGCTGGCATAATTTAAATAACACGTTTAATGTTTAATTTCTATGTAAATAACTGTTTAATTTATCTAAATATTAAAACTAAAATGTATGAAAATACACTTTAATTAAATCTGGCATCCAGCTAGTTAAAATTTCCCTTCTATATGAAGATCTTGAACGCAACACAGCTTGTAAATATTGTACTGAACGTGGTTTGGTAGCAATGTAGGGAACGTCACGCTTCAGTAGGGGGCAGGATAGCCACAGACATTGCAGTTCTGTATTGATTAAACAATGTTTAATTTAGTTATTCAATTATTAAAACGTCAATTTGAGTCATCCAAGCATTATACATAATAATGCCAACAGAACTTTGACTCTTAGTTTAATACTTTTACGTTGCATTATAACAATTTTAGGAACTACAGGAGTTTTGTAAACAAAGAAAGCCTGGTCTAAAAGATAAAACTATACTACTAATACTACCACTACAACTACTGCTACTACTACTACTACTAATAATAATAATAATAATAATAATAATAAAGTTTAAATAAAATAACAATACGTTATTAAATTACTACTCAACATTTAAAATCATTTTCATGTTATCAGGCTCAAGCTTCTGTCTTCACAATCTTTAATATTTGCATGTTAATATTTATGTTGTTTATATTGTTAATTTCCTTTAAATGTACTTTTTTTACTTTTTAGCAGACAAACCGGTAAATGAACATGAAAGGATCGATGCAAGACTGCCGTAATGCACGTTATATGCGCGCACAAAAAAAACCCAACGCTGGGGCTGAATTGACCGTGCATTACAAAGTGGTGGCTGGCTTGGCCACAGTCGCGCCACTGACTGTGGACGATCGAGTTAATAGCAAAGCGCTGTTTATTCTATTTCTCAACCCGTGTACCAACATTTAAAAATATTTGACATCGTCAGCATAAACTGGTCAAAAAATTGATTCGCGAATCTGCCTGACGATCCCTTTGTTTCTTTCCATATGTGTTGCATTTCCTGATGTTCGAGCGAAGTGTGTTTTTATAGGATCAGCTAATATGATTGAATGAGCTAACCTAGAGGAGACGACTCTTGAATGCTTTACTGCCGATCATCGTTGCGGATGTAGCTGTAGTTAAATAATATATGCCTATTTAAACAGCGTAGCGTCAGGAAGTTCGAGGACGATGTGGATATTTTGTAAATGTGATTTCCTGCCGTCTTGTTTCTAAAGGCTCATCTGGAAGCAGTGTATGACTTTCTTTAGACTGACATTTAACCCATCTTGTGTTATAAGCCGAAAGGTGATGTAAGACCAAGGTACGCAAGCATTAAGACTTGCCAATGGTGACTCATCCTGCTGGGCGCCTGACATACGATTCATTGTGTTTCCCGTGATCGACTGATCTGAGTTTTTGCCTCGGATATTTCACATACTTGATTTACTGCAACTTGCATTGATATTGTGATGAGGGTCCACTGCCTGCGCAGCGTTTCATGGACTGTATTTTACTGAGACATCATTGCATTTATTACAATCAGTTGTCAAGCTTCGGTGGAGCAGTCGGACGACGTACACGCAAGAAACTTGTTTTTTTTATGAGTTATTACTTTAAGTATAAGTGTTGGTGGTTGGATAATGAAGAAGTTCTTTGACGCCCGACGGGAGACGGCGAGCTCCGGAGGCGGTGCGGGAGGCGGCACGGCGTCCAGCAGCTGCGGGACATTTATCGGACGGGTTTTCACCATAGGGCGATATCAAGTTACTGTGGAGGAGACGGTGGCAGAGGGTAAGCTAGTACTTTGGTGACTTAAATTGAGTCACCTGGTGGATTTAATGCATCATAAATTTAAATGTTTAACCCAAATAAATATAAACTATAAAATAAATATAAATGTTTAACCCACAACGCCGCTTATAGTGACTTAATGAAACAATACTGGAACAACAATGACACGGCCTGTAAATGATCCTTTGGCGTCAACAATATTCATTTATGCGTCATACTTGTTGACATCATGGAGTGACGCGTGCTTCCTCTGCAGATAAGCCTTAAAGGGGTATTCTACCCAAAATAATATAAAAAATGTTTGTTAGTTTCTCGTCGTTCAAACGTGTTTTACCTTAAACACAAGGAAGCTCTTAGGCGGGATCATAGTGCTGATCTTTGTATATTATTAAAGTGAATGGGAACGGGGGTTGTTTAGGGTGTCAGGAATGTCAAAATAGTGGCTGGGGTCCAAACGTGTAGAACATGCCATGACCTCGGTGTATGCACGGGATTACAAGAGTCACTAGCTTTAACAACTATTCTCATATTTCCTGTTAGGATATTTTCAGCAAAGGCCTTAACTAGGGTGTCAGAAATAGCAACCTCATAATGAACGTGGTTGGTGAAATATCAGGCAACATTAACAAAGCATGCAAATCCATGAGATTACATTATAAAGGCTGTGAGTGGACAGCCTGCCGTATGTTTATGTCAAGACCTCAGTGCATGGGGAATTGTGAATGCTTGAGTCATCAGCTTTAAGTAATCTCTTCTTATCCGGAACCAGATTTGGAATTGTTGTGTCTTAGAGACCAGAGGCAATGTCATAAGAAAAGTCTGCAATCTAGTTTGATTGTTGTATTTTGGTGGTTCCCAGCTGATGAGTTTTTACCTTCATTTCATCTCTAACCTTAAGGTTGCAGATCTGTTCTAAGTAGGGTCATAGACAGAATAAGAAATCAATGCTGAATGCAAATAATATAATATTGCAACAATACAATCATGCATCCCTTGCCATTCAGTCACCAGAAAATTTGGGGTTTTGAAAGAAATTGATATTTTTATTTCACAAAAAGGATGTATTAAATTGATCAACAATTACAGTGAAGACATTTATCTTGTTAGAAATATTTAGTTTCAGATTAATGCTGTTTTTCAAACTCTGCTTAATAAAAAATCCCCCACTTGCATTATGATAAAGTTGCACACCTTAGGCATTCTACCAGCATTCTAGAGTTTTCTCTTTACCCTTGAAGATGGAACTGGTGTTTAGTGGGTGTTGTATGGCAACTGTTAATTGATGACATGTGAGAGTTTTTAGAGAGAGTCTAAAAGTTTTTAATGTCAGAGTCTCTGATGTATTTGTTTTTTATTGATGGATGATATGGTCTTTGCAATCATTAATGTCAATAAGGTGCCACTTGATATAAAAAGTAAAATTTTAATTTCTGTTTTCAGCATGGTTGTAGATAGACATAATTGTAGATAAAAAGAGTTGCAGTGTTGTAATGTCCTCAGGTCATATGGAAACTTAATGCTGCTTAAGACTAAGTTGACTTGGTTTGCATCTTAAACTGTTGTGTTAAGATGTTCTGTGTCTTCACAACAGAGAGTTTGTAAAACAAAATTTTTTAGGTTGTGTTTTTATTGTCTTTCATTTTCCTTCTATCCCAATTGATGATGTGACACATTTTAAGATTTTTATGGAGACTTGGGGTTAGGGACAACAGGAAATTGACTCGCAAGTTACTTGATATCATTTGAAATAATGTTCTATACACTATGTACTTATAGTATGCACTGTGTACTCAGTCATTCAACCCCCCAGTGTATTTTTTTCAGAAAGCTATTGTGTCTAAACCATGTTGGGGTCAGATTGCATCAAGGTCTAGAAGCTCTGAACTTGAGAAGGATCAGTTTAATGTGCAGTTTGGCTTTTGCCTAGTTAAATGCAGTTATGAGGCATTCAAAGTTGTATCTCAGAGTTCTTTAACTACTACACTTGGAAGAAATTAGATTTTAATACATTTCTCAGGCCTGTCTATTACTATTATCATTATTAGTAGCAGTGTCCCTAAATGTCACATATAACCAAATCAAACTATCTAATCATTTTTACATGTTTAAGTCAGCAATTCTTGGTTACAATAAGCTGCTAAGACGATTGGACCCCATGCCAATAGTCAAAAAATAGTCAATTGTAAAAAAAAAATTTAAAATATTTTTGAAGTTGATTACTTGGACCAAATAGATGTAAATTCCTTCAATACTGTTTAAAAAGCTTCCCAGGATGAGACCTTAAGGAACTGGATGATAAAACACTAAGTGTAAAATTTTGCAAATTCTAGGCAAAGGGTGACTACATTGAAGATGCCAAAATATAGAAGTTCAATTTCTTTTGGATGCTTTTAGTCACAACATAATTCCCACAGTTACAATTGTGTTATTGCATGGTTTTGATGGGTTTACTATTACTCTAAAATGTGGAAAAATATAAACAAGTTTAAGACTAAGTTATACTAAACTATAAGGGGCAGTTGTGGTCTACTGGTTAAGGAGTCGGGCTTGTAATCAGTAGGTTGCTGGTTCCATTCCAGCGCCGGCAGGTAGCAACTAAAGTGCCCTTGAGCAAGGCACCTAACCCCCGGTTGCTCCCCGGGCGCTGCAGGGATAGCTGCCCACTGCTCCGGGTGTGTTTGTGTTCACGACTTGCAGTGTGTGTTTACTCCTCATGAAGGATGGGTTAAATGCAGAGGTCACATTTCGGTTATGAGTAACCATAACTGACAAATACATGTCACTTTACTAAACTTTTGACCAGTAGTGTATTGTACAGTCAGTAGACAAGACATGCCTGTTTGTTACCCACAAGGCAACAGCACCTGCAAAGCAATGATGCTAAACTGCAACGTCTTTATTATAGGCAAGCTTAGCAGTTAAGTGTCTATAAACTATTAAAATGGAATAAAGCTTATTGGATTAGCGCACTGAAGACACTAAAATGAAGGCCTGGCTCATGTAATTGCATAACTGTGACAGGGTGTGTATGATACCCACCCATCACTGCAATGCATGTTTTCTAAGTTACATGATCTGTACTGCAGGCAAAGATCTGAACCAGATAAATTAGTTAATTTAGGCAGACAGGTTAAGTTGGTGTGGTTTGTGGTTTAAATGAAACAAGGTTATTTGACATTGGTGATCCACACATATATAGGATATGTTCAAAATGGTATACTACCTGCTATTTTAAGACTATAGAATACAGTGTTGAATACTTGCATGCCAACAAAACTATGTGCACGCTAGAGCAACATGCTAAAACAAACAGCTGGCAGTGTATAGTGTATACAGTATTTTACAATATGCAAGAGCATAATGCAGAGTGCCAATCAGATACGACAAGACAAGATTCTATTGATAAACTCTTCATAATTTGTCTTGTCCACATTGCCCACTGCCCACACTCCACTGTTTGGCTGTCTGTGAAAATGAATCACAAGTCAGTCAGTAAGTATAGTGTTTAGCTGTGTTCTCTCTGTTTGCATGTTCTCTCGCACCGCACAAAACATATACCTTACGTTTTCATAACTTCAGTGATGCTTCACCTGATCGATTCCTTTTATTGGTTTTCTTTGTGAAACATGAATAATATCCAATTCTAAACTTCTAAAATTAGTTTTTCACCATTTATGTTTGATAATATTTAAGAGAAGTGGTACTTTAGTTTAGTATAGTTTGAAGTAAGTAGTAGTTTTTAAGGTTTAATTGCAGGTGTGGATACTCGACACAACATTGCTAACATTGATTGGGACAGAAACTTTGAATAACATAAAGATGATTTTTTTTCACTTTTCAATTGGTGACACTGTTGTTTAGTTTACCAGCATACTACAAAATATCTTCTTTCATGTCCCTCAAAAGCAAAAGAGTCATACAGATTTGGAATGACATGAGGATGGGAAAACGATGGAATCATTTTCATTTTTGGTGAACTATCCCTTTAATGACCATCTCCACTGTAAAATTGTTTATTTTTTGTCAATGCTACATTGAGCCTTCAGTGAGATGTGTGTGTGCTCCCTCGTTGATTTGGGTCAGTGTTAGTATTAGGTGATTTAGATTTAGTCTTTCCTAAAGCTAACATTGTGTTCATTTTAGGTTATTGAGATCAATTAATGCACAAACAGCATAACATCAGTC
>JAZGTK010003973.1:12395-25721 GCA_036877625.1 Ambastaia sidthimunki
TAATGAGTTTTTGGAATCATTGAGAACATGGTTGTTGTTCAATAATAAAATTATTCCTCAAAAATACAACTTGCCTAATAATTCTGCACTCCCTGTATTTTGATTATACTTAAAATAAAAATGCAATATTGATAGTACCAAAAAAGAAAAAAAACAGAAGTATTGGTCAGACCCAATATGGTTCAGACAAACTGTATATGCTCATGTTGACTTGCCTGTGAATGTACGTTCGGATGTATTGTGGAGCATCATAATTAATAACACACTTTACTCCGTTGATGTCAATTCCTCTGGCTGCAGCGTCTGTGCTTATCAGTCTAACAAGACAAATATTATCTTATCATGCACTGAAGCAACCAAAAGAATATTACCCATATAAGCATATTCCATACATACACTTTCTGATACAATCTTTTCTGAATATGTTGAGATGCTGTTAAAGGCATACATACAGCGGGATCTTCCCTTGCTCAAAGTCCTTTAGTGTTTTCCGTCGCTCACTTGAGCTTAGTCTGGAGGAAAACTCGGCCACATCCACACCGCCAAAGATCTTCACGAGCATATAGAGACTAAGAGCCACAAATAAACAAAATTAGAAGACAACGACCAAAGTTAAAATGCACATGCATATTTTTTCCTTCCTCTGCGTCTCCTGGATGCTGTATTATTCAGTGTTTTGCCTGTACAATTATTACTTAGGTGTGAGTTATTACTTTGCCATTTTATGTTTCTGTGCTTAGTTTGTCTCTCTACATTTGATAGCTGTAGCAGCTAAACTCCACTGTTATTCTCCAATACCCATCAAAATTGTACTTCTCTATTAATCATAATTTTACCAAATATTACTTTAGGATAATATTGAACCATCACAGCAACCAGAAAAAATGTGGCAACAGAATATATTGGTTATATGAAATGTCCAGGCGCTAATCTTAAGCATTACCGGTGTGCTGTTTCTCTAGAGTTGGTGAAGCACAAAGCAGGACTGAACTTGAGCCGAAGCAGTAAGTGAAGGACGATCAGCGGTTTCTTGCTAAGGGTGCAGGGGACATAATACTCCTGCGTAAGACACGACAAGATATTAATTATCTGTGTGTGTGTGAAAGCAAGAGAAGAGCTGAACTGGTGTAAATCATATTGTATTCCAATTCTTCATTCGACTCATGTTGTCGATGCTGAACTTACAGAAAGACTCTGAGGAAAGTGGAATGTCTCTTGGCTTTGAGTGGGCGTGTCCGTAGAGGTGTACGTGGAACTGAAGAGACGAGGCTGATGGAGATCCAGCAGTTGGAGTTTCTCAGGGTTCTGGGTCAGAGTTGCAGAAAACAGCAGCTTTTGCAAAGGCATCTGTGGTGGAGACAAACTGACATACAAGCAAATACAGAAACAAACAGTTATTGGGGTACAAAGCCTGATGCTTCTATTTTGCACTTTCAGTTAAAGTGCAGCTGAAGGTGCAAAGTGGCCTATTGTTTACCGCTGTATTATTGTTGCTTTATTGTTGCCCTATTGTATTACACAATAGCCACATCATTGTGACCAGCCCACAACACCAAACAGATTTCCTGTAATTTGATGTAAATCACTCAATTTATGCAGAAGATATGAGATAAGAAGATATGAGATAACGGCCTGTTCCATTTATTGTCATAATTTGATTGTCTCACTATGGCAACATTGTTTGAGATATTAACAATCTGTTCACAATTTTGCATCCTCTTTTTAAATTTTCTTTTTTCTGACCAGCAATGAAGGTACTTGGGTAAATTTAAAGGGACTATTTTACATTTTAAGTGACATGCTTCCTTTTGCCAGTTGGTTGCGCTATGACAATAGCCACATCTATGTCATCAGCCCTTGGGACCAAACATACAGCTCAAATATGGACAAAATCACTTAATTCACGCAGCAGATATGAGCCACTTCCTGTTTATGTTTTTTCTGCCATTAATTTATAACTTTGCTATAGCAACACAGTTTCGCACAGGTGCACCCCTTTGACTAAAATGATGGTGTTACTTTTACGTACGTTCATTAGCTCCGCCCAACAGGAAGTCAGCCATTTTGGATTGCATGTGTTTTTTTCTGTCAGTTTCAGTCTCTAAATATTTAAATACTGCTCCTTATGGGATTGTCACCAAATTTGGCACATATATTGCAAATACATTGAAGATGCTAAATTGCAACAGAATTTTTGAACCGTTTTGTCACTGCAAAAAATAGGAAGTGTCTAATATTTTCTGCATGAATTGAATAGTTTACATAAAATTTGGGAAATATATTTGGTGTTGTGGGCTGATGACAATGATATGGCTATCGTGTCAGTCATTTCAGGACCAGCTGGCAGCAGGAAGTCTGTCACCTACAACAGACTTCAAGATTCAACTATTTCAACTTTGAAATAGTCCTCAATTATATTTGGAGTGGAATGCATGTGACAACCATGCATCATTCCCTGAGAAGCACCAGGGGAATGTCGCCGTAGTACTTGGGCTTGTTGTTGCTACTTGCAGCTATATTGATGTTTTTTATTCTTATTTTCAAGGTTTTCAGGAAATGTGGTGGTCGGTAGTGTGTCAGTAGTGTGTCACTTACAAAAGACCTAAGAGTGAGAATAATCAACATTAAAACAGGCAAATATGTTTATTGTGGTGGGCTGATGACATTAATATGACAATTGTGAGTCACGGTCATAGTGCCACAAACTTGCAACAGGAAGTGCGTCACTTGAAATAAACTTTAAAATAGTCAACTTACATTCAGCATAATGTAGAGACATAGCTAATATAAAGGTCTGCCTACAGCTATATGTTTTATTGAAATTATACTATCAGCAGAACAATTTGTGTAGGAGTTTACAAAACATCGTCAATGTCACAAATCTGCTTTAGCGTAATCTCACTTAATTTTTATTTGATCTAGAAGTAGTGCAGAATATAGTTTAGTATTTTTTAGTGCCGTTTTTGTCATAAAATTTCTTTATTTTACATTTTGTTTAATTTGTATGTGTTTATTTTTGGTCAGATCTGAAATCCCAAATTTTCGGCCACATTGGTTCTACCAACAACATGGATCATGGTTAGGAAACAGACTAACAGGGATTCAGGTCACCTAAATACTTTACAGTCTGTAATCTGTACAGAACATGAGCTTTTTCCACCCAAGAATGGGTAAATGACAACCAATCAGATTTTTTTTCTCCTGAATCTTACCTTGCTACAGTGATTGGTCCAGGCAGTCTTCTCCTTATGATTGACATCTGTGGGTCACCTTGGCTTCTGTACACTGCTTTAGTTACCTGACTCAGCCAAGACTGATGCATGCTGTCAATCATCCTGTCTGCCTCATCAATAATCTACAATCATAACAAACACAAACATATCTACCTACTTTTCTATAAAGGCAGTATAAAGACATCTGGCTAGAGAAAACTTTAGTAATATCTAAAGTTTATCTAAACTTTAGTGTTATCTAAAGTTATTTGGCCTTCTAACACTGAGATGATTTGTACTTAATGTGAAGGATTTCTTATCCTTACTCTTTAAATGATTATTTATGTGTGTTAAGAAACATATACTGAGCTCACCAGAAATCGTAGGTGTTGTAAACTGAAGTTACTGTTTTTGTTGATGTGATCCACCAGACGCCCCGGTGTGGCCACGACGATATCAGCCAAACTGCAGTTAACACCCCCTCTGCTTTTCCAGAGTGTTGCCTGCTCTGCGGCAAATGATTTCTGGCCTGTGATCATAACCACCTTCAGACCACTGCCTTCAGCGTATGAGCTAAACACCTTTGACACCTATGAGATTGACATTACACATAAAAGGTTGTGTAAATATTTAATATCAATAATTATTAATTATTACTAGAGTTGCAAGGGGGCTTGGAAATATTCCAAATTTGTATATCATGAGAACTTATTGGAAACTTTGTAAATCATTAACAAATGTAAATAAACATATTTGCATATTTTCTTCCTCGACATATGGCTTGGCTTTATCTGTGTGCCATGATTCCCATATATTCCTGTAAATTCCTGTTGTTTCCAACATTTTTCCAGAAATTTTGAAACCCTAATCATTACCTGATGTGCTAACTCTTTGGTGGGTAGGACAGCCAATGCACGAACCTCACACATCACACGCTTACATAGTGCCTAAAACAACAAACACAAATACACACATCTATTTAAAAGTCTATTCTCACATGGTCTCACAAGGTAATTGCTTAAACATTGCTTGCTTTTTGCTCCATGACTAAACATGTCGGGTCACTGAGCTACAGCTCTAATCCTATTATTTCTGAGTGGAAAATAAAAACATTAAAAACATCATTCCTACCTGTATAACAGGTATAACAAATGCCAGTGTCTTTCCACTTCCTGTAGGTGCAGAAACACATATGTCTCTGGGCCTATAGCCACCGGGACCGACCAGCAGCTCTGAGCTCGCACTGTTTAGAATTGCAGGTATGACTTCAGCTTGGACTGGAAAAGGAAACACAGGCCTGATTAAAAAAAACATACTTTGGAATACAACAATCACCAGACTTACTAGTATGCCTTCTACTGTGTACAACACTCTTCATTATTCAATACAATGTTTATGAAAATTGTCAATGTTTATAAACTTTCTCTCTTACCTGGAAAAAAGTTCTGTATCCCACTGGCTTTCAGTTTTTTTAGCAGCATCGGACAGATGCCTGGTACCTCATCCACAGGGACAAGGTTATTCTTAATGTCCCTCTGAATGACATCAGGCTGTGCCAACCACTGAGGCAAAACTCTTTTGACCTGTAGTTTTACAACAAAAGTGTTTTTTTTTACTAAACCATAAAACACTTTTATAGCCTAATTTAATTTATACAGCAAGTTTTATTTAAAACATCCAGATATTTTCCTTTACCTTGTGCACAGTGTTCTCTTTGAAGCCACCAAGAATGTGGAAGCCGGTGTTTTCTGCATGTAACAGATCAGTCTCCAGGTTCACAGCTGTTTCTGCCTTTTTGCTTTTCTCTGAGTCACTTTTAAGTGTCTCTGTAATTTCTGCAAACTTCTCTTTATCTGATTCATCATCTCCTAAAATTTATAATTTACAAAAAAGTTTTTGCACATAATTTACTTATTTCTAATATGCAAATTAACATTTGTAAATTAAAATAACAATAACATTACATAAATATTCAAAAATGGTAACTACAATTGAGAACATAAATTGATTTTTTTCTTTCTTGCGATGTGGTTTACATGTGGTACAGAGCTACAAATTATACTTGGGTAAGAATACAGAAATGTGCTGGAAAATTGTGGAGCCAGTACTAACATAGCTACTTTTAATGTGATGGACTTTCTTTTAATTAATAGCTTAACATGAACAGAACCTGGAATTTCTGCATTTATTGTTTAAAAAAATAAAACATGACACCAACCAAATATTTGTCTAAATTGCCCACAAAATCATACTTGTGCATTTACAAAATCAAACATGCAGTTAAGGCAGTTTACCTGTTTTTGAACACTTGTTATGAAGCATTAATATTTTTTGTTTTCTCTTTTTTGTCAAACTGGCACCTTCATCAGCAAAATCAGTTTTTCTGCCATTTCCTTTACTCTTAGCTTTCAGCTGAACTTCCTCAGTCTCTTGCTGTTCACGTTTTCTTTTCTTTTTTTCTGTGTTACCCTGCAGGTCATCGTCGTTATCTGCTGTGTTTGAGACACTCTGTTTCTCTCTGGCTTTGGCTTGCTCTTGCAGTTTTGCCAGCAGTGCTATGGACCGAGACTCTCTGCTAGTTTCGTTGTCCTCTTCTTCCCCTAAATACCTGATTAAAACATATCAAATTGCAATTGAAACAAAATTTTAATCAGTCATATAACTACATTGGGGTAACAGACGGTCCTGGAGCTAAGTGTGCATGAGACATTTAAGATTGATACAAATGGTCACAAAACATATCAGTATTATGTACATTTGAACCTATGAACCGTAAAGATACAAGTACAACTAAAACTCTGTGAAACAGTACTCGGTACTGTTAAATTTTCTGCAAAAGGTGAGATTTGAACGTTGTGCACTCATTTAATGTAAGAAGTTTAAGACGTTTTCAATAAAATCAATACATACCGATTTATGACAAAGAGTGCCATTGCAGACTCCTGGCCTTAATTTCAGTCAAACCTAATAATTTAACGAATTAAGGTACACTATTATTACAATGACAAATATTTGTTCGTACAAAAATAAAAACTCTTGCCGCGGCCCTATTTCAGTGGACCATGTGGGTAGTACAGTGTTTGACAGTCGCGTAGTGATGACGTCGACCGCTTTTTTTTATTGTGCACAATTTTTTTGGCAAAAAGTCGGCACCTTTGTTGCTATTGTTTTTTTGCTGGCATAATTTAAATAACACGTTTAATGTTTAATTTCTATGTAAATAACTGTTTAATTTATCTAAATATTAAAACTAAAATGTATGAAAATACACTTTAATTAAATCTGGCATCCAGCTAGTTAAAATTTCCCTTCTATATGAAGATCTTGAACGCAACACAGCTTGTAAATATTGTACTGAACGTGGTTTGGTAGCAATGTAGGGAACGTCACGCTTCAGTAGGGGGCAGGATAGCCACAGACATTGCAGTTCTGTATTGATTAAACAATGTTTAATTTAGTTATTCAATTATTAAAACGTCAATTTGAGTCATCCAAGCATTATACATAATAATGCCAACAGAACTTTGACTCTTAGTTTAATACTTTTACGTTGCATTATAACAATTTTAGGAACTACAGGAGTTTTGTAAACAAAGAAAGCCTGGTCTAAAAGATAAAACTATACTACTAATACTACCACTACAACTACTGCTACTACTACTACTACTAATAATAATAATAATAATAATAATAATAAAGTTTAAATAAAATAACAATACGTTATTAAATTACTACTCAACATTTAAAATCATTTTCATGTTATCAGGCTCAAGCTTCTGTCTTCACAATCTTTAATATTTGCATGTTAATATTTATGTTGTTTATATTGTTAATTTCCTTTAAATGTACTTTTTTTACTTTTTAGCAGACAAACCGGTAAATGAACATGAAAGGATCGATGCAAGACTGCCGTAATGCACGTTATATGCGCGCACAAAAAAAACCCAACGCTGGGGCTGAATTGACCGTGCATTACAAAGTGGTGGCTGGCTTGGCCACAGTCGCGCCACTGACTGTGGACGATCGAGTTAATAGCAAAGCGCTGTTTATTCTATTTCTCAACCCGTGTACCAACATTTAAAAATATTTGACATCGTCAGCATAAACTGGTCAAAAAATTGATTCGCGAATCTGCCTGACGATCCCTTTGTTTCTTTCCATATGTGTTGCATTTCCTGATGTTCGAGCGAAGTGTGTTTTTATAGGATCAGCTAATATGATTGAATGAGCTAACCTAGAGGAGACGACTCTTGAATGCTTTACTGCCGATCATCGTTGCGGATGTAGCTGTAGTTAAATAATATATGCCTATTTAAACAGCGTAGCGTCAGGAAGTTCGAGGACGATGTGGATATTTTGTAAATGTGATTTCCTGCCGTCTTGTTTCTAAAGGCTCATCTGGAAGCAGTGTATGACTTTCTTTAGACTGACATTTAACCCATCTTGTGTTATAAGCCGAAAGGTGATGTAAGACCAAGGTACGCAAGCATTAAGACTTGCCAATGGTGACTCATCCTGCTGGGCGCCTGACATACGATTCATTGTGTTTCCCGTGATCGACTGATCTGAGTTTTTGCCTCGGATATTTCACATACTTGATTTACTGCAACTTGCATTGATATTGTGATGAGGGTCCACTGCCTGCGCAGCGTTTCATGGACTGTATTTTACTGAGACATCATTGCATTTATTACAATCAGTTGTCAAGCTTCGGTGGAGCAGTCGGACGACGTACACGCAAGAAACTTGTTTTTTTTATGAGTTATTACTTTAAGTATAAGTGTTGGTGGTTGGATAATGAAGAAGTTCTTTGACGCCCGACGGGAGACGGCGAGCTCCGGAGGCGGTGCGGGAGGCGGCACGGCGTCCAGCAGCTGCGGGACATTTATCGGACGGGTTTTCACCATAGGGCGATATCAAGTTACTGTGGAGGAGACGGTGGCAGAGGGTAAGCTAGTACTTTGGTGACTTAAATTGAGTCACCTGGTGGATTTAATGCATCATAAATTTAAATGTTTAACCCAAATAAATATAAACTATAAAATAAATATAAATGTTTAACCCACAACGCCGCTTATAGTGACTTAATGAAACAATACTGGAACAACAATGACACGGCCTGTAAATGATCCTTTGGCGTCAACAATATTCATTTATGCGTCATACTTGTTGACATCATGGAGTGACGCGTGCTTCCTCTGCAGATAAGCCTTAAAGGGGTATTCTACCCAAAATAATATAAAAAATGTTTGTTAGTTTCTCGTCGTTCAAACGTGTTTTACCTTAAACACAAGGAAGCTCTTAGGCGGGATCATAGTGCTGATCTTTGTATATTATTAAAGTGAATGGGAACGGGGGTTGTTTAGGGTGTCAGGAATGTCAAAATAGTGGCTGGGGTCCAAACGTGTAGAACATGCCATGACCTCGGTGTATGCACGGGATTACAAGAGTCACTAGCTTTAACAACTATTCTCATATTTCCTGTTAGGATATTTTCAGCAAAGGCCTTAACTAGGGTGTCAGAAATAGCAACCTCATAATGAACGTGGTTGGTGAAATATCAGGCAACATTAACAAAGCATGCAAATCCATGAGATTACATTATAAAGGCTGTGAGTGGACAGCCTGCCGTATGTTTATGTCAAGACCTCAGTGCATGGGGAATTGTGAATGCTTGAGTCATCAGCTTTAAGTAATCTCTTCTTATCCGGAACCAGATTTGGAATTGTTGTGTCTTAGAGACCAGAGGCAATGTCATAAGAAAAGTCTGCAATCTAGTTTGATTGTTGTATTTTGGTGGTTCCCAGCTGATGAGTTTTTACCTTCATTTCATCTCTAACCTTAAGGTTGCAGATCTGTTCTAAGTAGGGTCATAGACAGAATAAGAAATCAATGCTGAATGCAAATAATATAATATTGCAACAATACAATCATGCATCCCTTGCCATTCAGTCACCAGAAAATTTGGGGTTTTGAAAGAAATTGATATTTTTATTTCACAAAAAGGATGTATTAAATTGATCAACAATTACAGTGAAGACATTTATCTTGTTAGAAATATTTAGTTTCAGATTAATGCTGTTTTTCAAACTCTGCTTAATAAAAAATCCCCCACTTGCATTATGATAAAGTTGCACACCTTAGGCATTCTACCAGCATTCTAGAGTTTTCTCTTTACCCTTGAAGATGGAACTGGTGTTTAGTGGGTGTTGTATGGCAACTGTTAATTGATGACATGTGAGAGTTTTTAGAGAGAGTCTAAAAGTTTTTAATGTCAGAGTCTCTGATGTATTTGTTTTTTATTGATGGATGATATGGTCTTTGCAATCATTAATGTCAATAAGGTGCCACTTGATATAAAAAGTAAAATTTTAATTTCTGTTTTCAGCATGGTTGTAGATAGACATAATTGTAGATAAAAAGAGTTGCAGTGTTGTAATGTCCTCAGGTCATATGGAAACTTAATGCTGCTTAAGACTAAGTTGACTTGGTTTGCATCTTAAACTGTTGTGTTAAGATGTTCTGTGTCTTCACAACAGAGAGTTTGTAAAACAAAATTTTTTAGGTTGTGTTTTTATTGTCTTTCATTTTCCTTCTATCCCAATTGATGATGTGACACATTTTAAGATTTTTATGGAGACTTGGGGTTAGGGACAACAGGAAATTGACTCGCAAGTTACTTGATATCATTTGAAATAATGTTCTATACACTATGTACTTATAGTATGCACTGTGTACTCAGTCATTCAACCCCCCAGTGTATTTTTTTCAGAAAGCTATTGTGTCTAAACCATGTTGGGGTCAGATTGCATCAAGGTCTAGAAGCTCTGAACTTGAGAAGGATCAGTTTAATGTGCAGTTTGGCTTTTGCCTAGTTAAATGCAGTTATGAGGCATTCAAAGTTGTATCTCAGAGTTCTTTAACTACTACACTTGGAAGAAATTAGATTTTGTAGTCTACATACTTATGTACATTTTTGGTATAGCAGGTCATTAACTGACACTAATGTGCAATAATACATTTCTCAGGCCTGTCTATTACTATTAACATGCAACATGCTAAAACAAATAGCTGGCAGTGTATAGTGTATACAGTATTTTACAATATGCAAGAGCATAATGCAGAGTGCCAATCAGATACGGCAAGACAAGATTCTATTGATAAACTCTTTGTCTGTTCATAATTTGTATTGTCCACATTGCCCACTGCCCACACTCCACTGTTTCGCTGTCTGTGAAAATGAATCACAAGTGAGTCAGTAAGTATAGTGTTTAGCTGTGTTCTCTCTGTTTGCATGTTCTCTTGCACCGCACAGTTAAAAAGTGAAAAACATATAACTTACATTTTCATAACTTCAGTGATGCTTCACCTGATCGATTCCTTTTATTGGTTTTCTTTGTGAAACATGAATAATATCCAATTCTAAACTTCTAAAATTAGTTTTTTCACCATTTATGTTTGATAATATTTAAGAGAAGTGGTACTTTAGTTTAGTATAGTTTGAAGTAAGTAGTAGTTTTTAAGGTTTAATTGCAGGTGTGGATACTCGACACAACATTGCTAACATTGATTGGGACAGAAACTTTGATTAACATAAAGATGCCTTTTATTGTTTGTCAGGTTTCATCTGGTCAGGACACAGTTTATGCTAGAAATTCATTAAAATTCTCTTTAGTCACTGTTTTTGTTGTGGTTTGTATAGATGGATAGAAGGATTCTGTTCTTTCACATAAGCTGTTTGCTATATTCTGTTCTGTTTTGAAGGGATAGTTTACCCAAAAATGAACTTTTTCATAATTTACTTAACTATATGATCCCAAACCTAAATATCTTGAGAAATGTCTCAGTAGTTTTGTGTCCATACAATAGAAGTCAATGTCAAACTTTTTACTTTTTTTTTTCACTTTTCAATTGGTGACACTGTTGTTTAGTTTACCAGCATACTGCAAAATATCTTCTTTCATGTCCCTCAAAAGCAAAAGAGTCATACAGATTTGGAATGACATGAGGATGGGAAAACGATGAAATCATTTTCATTTTTGGTGAACTATCCCTTTAATGACCATCTCCACTGTAAAATTGTTTATGTTTTGTCAATGCTACATTGAGCCTTCAGTGAGATGTGTGTGTGCTCCCTCGTTGATTTGGGTCGGTGTTAGTATTAGGTGATTTAGATTTAGTCTTTCCTAAAGCTAACATTGTGTTCATTTTAGGTTATTGAGATCAATTAATGCACAAACAGCATAACATCAGTCTATGTGAACGAAACTGTAAATCAATTTTCATTTTAAAGCTGCAATTTTTATTTTGTTTTGGTTAAAACAAAAAACAGTTATTGAGATGTTTAAAACTTTTTCCTTTTGTAGAACACAAAAAGATTCTTAGAAATGTCTTAGTAGTTTAGTGTCCATCCAGTAGAAGTCAATGGGTGCCACTGTTGTTTGGTTATCAGCATACTTCAAAATAGAAAAAAGATTTATACAAAAGAGTCAAACATGTTTGGAATGCCCAAATGATTAAAGATTAAGGTGTGTGTGTGTGTGAGTGAGAATAATGGATGGTCAGCAGCTGATTTACTTATTACCTTACCGTGTCATTAGCGTGTCTCCTGACCCCTGACCTTGCCATGATTCACAATGGCAAGTTTATAATAACGATTTACAATTTGAGCTGCAGGATCAGATTTCAAGGGAAACGTCAGTTTGACTTTAACATATGGAAATATAAGTTTGTAAGTTAATCTGCAGTTTTATAATTCAAACAGAAATGAGTGATAGTGCTAGAGAGGCAAAAGTTATGGATTGTAGCTGTAACACACAACCTTCTTAGCTGATGAAGCAGGCTGCATAGTGCATCCATCAAGAGTAAGATGGTATTCTAGGTTGTTCCAAGTGGAGGATTTTGGTCCAATAATTAAACTGCTGTTTTGTATGAATTTAGTTATAGAAAGTTGCCAGTCATCAAGTTTTATTATCGACTATACATTCTGTTAGTTTGTTGAATTTATGCATTTTGTGGGGCCTCAAAGAAATATACAGAGTATCATCAGCATAGAAATAAAAAAAATGAACTATTGATCTTTGCTCCTAAAGGTAGCATATACAGGGTGAAAAGCAAAGGGTCAAACACTGAGCCCTGTGGCACTCCATATTGAATTTGTTATCGATATGACACCTTTTCACTTACATCAACAAACTGGAATTGGTCAGATCATTTTTAGACCTATTTAGGAGAATGCTGTGGTCAATAGTGTCAAAGGCTGCGCTATGTTTGAGTAGCACTAGAAGATTAGTAAAGAGTTGCAACCACTCAGCCGACAAGAGCAAATCATTTGTCACTCTTATGAGAGCAGTCTCTGAAATCCTTTCAGACACTGAAAATTTGAGATGGGTTTGTAATTTACTAGCTCCCTGGATCAAGTTGTGTTTTAATGAGATGTCTGAAAGTTTTTGGGATATCCACAACAGCAAAAATTAATTAATTATACTGTGTAGGGGATATTATAGGGAAATATAGGGAATTATTTCAGGAAGCATCTCTTTCAACAAACTGATAGGTATAGGATCAAGCATGATTCTGTACCTTGATTTAGACAATTTAATTGTGTAGCAGGCAATTGCATGTTCATGATTTTTTTCTCTGACAGCATCTCTGACAGAAAAAAATTAATTCTTTAAAACATCAGTGCTATGATATTTGCAACTGCCAGAAGAAGCTGACACTTTATTTTTAGTTAATTCAGCCACTGTATCAAATACATTTCTAGGTTTGTGTTTATTTTTTTCTAAAAGATTTGAAAAGAATTCAGATTTAAGGTTTTTAAGGCCTTTCTGTAATTTTAAACACTCTTTGTAATTTTAAACACTGTTTCCATGCTGTACGGAATACCTCTAGTTTTGTCAGTTTACAATTACTCTACATTTTCCAGGGTGCTCTTTTTAGGGTGTGAGTTTTTTGTTATATCACAGAGTTGGGCTGTGGTCCTTTGAATTGTAAGCATAGATTAGCAAGTGTGTCTAAGGTATTAGAAAAGAGGGAGTTAACATTTTCTGTTGTGTTGTCAAGGTTATAAATTAGGGCTGCGTCTGACTAAGGATTTTCCTAGTTGACTGGT
>JAZGTK010003974.1:0-25713 GCA_036877625.1 Ambastaia sidthimunki
TATATATACACACATATAACAAAACATACAATTTATGCCATATTTGGTCTAAAAAGAAAATGACCATATTAACTGGTCTGTTAACTGCTAGCACCATCTGCATCTGTTTAGGTATTATGAAGTAATAGCTTCATTTTTATTCCTTTTTATTTAAATGTTTATATTGGTGTTCATTAGATTTTATTTAGATAGAAGAAACACAGACCATGAACCCATGAAAACATACACAACACAGTTTCAGGTAAAGTAAAAAAGATTTTATTGAAATGTAAAAATACAAAAGATTAGCTGAATCTATAAAAAATTATAGATGATATATGTAAAGGACTGTGATCTCCAAAGAGCTTTCTGTGCCTAGCTTTTGTTTAGCTTTTTCTTGGTGTTTTTGCTTTATTGGGTTATTGTACTATCAATCCACTGGGTGTAGTGGGAGATGATGGTGTAGAGTCCAGGCTTTCTGCTAGAGCCACATTTTTTCCCTCCATTAGAAGTTATCCCCACGGCAACACCTTTGTATAACAGAGGACCCCCAGAGTCACCCTATAGGACATAATTATAAACACAAAGGTTATGTATGGGAATTTGAACAGTTTTGAGTGTCATAAAAATATTAAACTTACATCACAAGTGTCCTTTAGTCTTTCAGCAGCACAGAGCATGTTGCTGGTAAACTTTGACCCATAGTAGCCCCAACGACCACAGTGCCATCGTTCCATGACAGTGATGCTGAGCTCCTGCAATGTGTCTGGTCGACCTCCCATGTTATTTAGGGATCCCCATCCAGCTGTTTCCACCACAGCTTTCTCCTCTGGGTCATCATCTCCTTCTCGGTGGAATTTTAGGGGTTTCACTGCATCACTCTCTGTGATTGGACTTTCCAACTGTTAATAACAAAGACGTAACATGTCATTCTGAAAGTATGCTGTAAAAACAGCCACCTTACAGTTGCAGGAAAGAGTATGTGACTCTTTTATATACACATACAGTAAACAGATGCAGTGTTAGCTATGTGCAACAGGGTGACAATATGTACCTTGAGAAGGGCAATATCATTGTCATAGTTTCTGATACTGAAATCTGGATGGTTGTAGACTGCAGAGACATCAAAGGTTTGTTTAGTGTCCTCAGATCTGGACAGTGAGTGAGCACCCAACACAACCTTAACACCTGATGTCCTCCTGCAGCAAATGAGAGAAATTGTTTTTTTTTAATCATTTTAAATGCATTTAAAAAATAAATCTCAATTTTAGTGTATAGTATACGAACAGTATTCAGTATATTTAACAACTTTTAAAAAGCAAAACAAGCCCCCAACAGATCACATTAAAGTTAAATAAGTGCTTGTTATAGAGGTAATATTTTTTTGCTTACGTAATGCACTGTAATGCTGTAAGTCATTGGACTCATGCAGTTACTTCACATACCCGTTCTGAAAGCAGTGCGCTGCACTCATGACCCACTGACTGGAGATCAGAAATCCTCCGCACTCATGTTTTCCATTCCACTGAAGTGAAGCCATGTAGGGACGAGAGTGTGCCACAGCCGCCTTTCCTCCTGTGATGCATTTACCTACACATCCACATATAATATAATAATATGTCAGATGTTTAAATATGGACAAACAAAAGATATTTAAAAAGACATAGTCTATCAAATATATAAACAAACTACCGCTACTATATATTACATACCAGGCGGTGATGCTGCACAGAGCAGAACTAAAATTAACGTTACTCTTATCTGATTCATAGTAAACGACCACAGTCTATCTGCTTCTCAGACTAAAGACCACTCAGTGCTGTCTGAGCTTTATATAATGCCAAAAATGTGTGTGTGTGTGTGTGTGTGTGTGGTGAGGGGTATTTTAAAAATAGCTAATGTGTTGTTCTGTAATGCATTTTTTTTTGTCCAATCCCATATCAGAGATGAAAAACAGGAGCCTGGAACAGTAATCATAATTTTATCATTTTATCTTTTCCTTTCCTTCGGTTCAACAAACATATGTTCAGTGTCACTTTCACTCTTTCTTCTAAATGTTTTGATCATGTATTTTATTATGCTTAAACTCAGTTGTATGAAGTGAGGAGTATTAAATTATGTAAAGAAAATTAATAACTTGTTAATAATTAATAAGATAATATATTTTTAAGAATATTGAATGAACGGACGATACACGGATTATACACGGACCACGTAGTTGTCATACTGTTATACTTATAAGGAGCAGCGTAATTTAATTTAAAGCTCGAGAGACGCAATACAACGCAGTGCTGTGCCCTTTCATATTATGGCCGCCAGGGGGCGACGAAGACGGGTGCATTTACAGTAGACGCTTTTATTCAAAACAAGATTTATCATGGGAAGACAATAACCCAAGAAGTGCTTTATAACGTTACAGAGTTACAAAGTTTTAGCAATTGTTAAAGACAATACTTGTTGAGAGAGAGAGAAAAGGGTTAGAGGTTAGAAATATTTCAATTAATAAATGTATTAATAAATGTATTTATTTATTGAACAGGGAGAGCAGTTAACGTATTCATGTCAAGTGTTCACGGGAATAAGGTTTTAGGTGTTTCTGAATATTGTGAGGGATGATGTGGCTGAAAGTTCTTTTCACCAGCAAGGAATTGTGGTGATTTTGAGCCCATTGAAAAAGGTACCACAAGGTGCCGCTCATTCACTGGTGTGAGGGTGTGAAGGTATATCGGTGCAGATATATTTTCTATACAAGTAGTAATGACTTGATTTTGATGCGTGGTGCAACTGATAGCCAGTGCAGTAAGTCTGGCCAGGAGGACGTTGCAGTAGTCCAGACTATAAATTACAGGGGCCTGGACAAAGAGCTGTGTCACATGCTCAGTGAGATAAGCCTTGATATTCCTGAGGAGTAGCGATTAAACCACTACAAACCAAAGAGGACTGCAAATACAGCCACCCTGTTGCTTGTGGTTATAAGGTGTAAACAATAATAAATGCAACCATTTTAAAATAAAGAACATGACACAAAGATAAATAACCTATTAGTAAAAGACAAAAACAGCAAACAGTGCGTGTTGTGTGGAGGTGTGTGTAGGATTGACCCCTATTGCTGGGGTCAGAGGTCAATCTGTATTCTGTGCTGCATAAGTGTGATTGACAGAAGGAAGTGTCTCCTTGCCCTGAGAGAAGCCCTAGCTCATCCACACTTGATGATGTGAACATTTCCTGTTTTAGTTTTAATGTATGCATTTGCTTGCGTGTATGTGTGTATGGGTACAGGTGGGACCAACTCAAATATAATTGAGAAAATGTCCACACAAATATAATTAAGCATGTTCAAAACCAACTTTTCAGGACATTTGAAGTGGTCCATGCTATTTTAAATGCTCATTAATCATCCAAATTTTCTTTGATTTAAAGGTAATTTCTTCTAAAGCTTATTTTTTTATTTGATGGTTAGGTTTAGGGGAAGGGTATCATTATTATAGCATATACACTATTATGTGTATGAGTCGTACCTATTAACATAGCTTGTAAAGCTACTGTGTGTGTGTGTGTGTGTTTGTGTGTAATGGGGTTAACTCTTCCTTGTTTGTCCCTAGAGGCCACTCTCCTCTTTTAACACAGTTAATGGATAGGAAATGGGTTTCCTTCTTTACCTATCCCCTTTCACACCCCCAAAACATGCGCGCGCGCACACACACAGACACACACACAGACAGACACACACGCACATAAACACACACACAAAAAATGGCATTCTCTGAATGTTATTGCACGCTTTCATTCTTTCTTTAGCCTAATGAACATATGATGATTTTTAAATCTAAAATACAGCAAAATAATATCTAAACAAGGGGAAATTGTACCTCATCAGACCTGTCATTAAAGTAGTCATGAGAAGGTCAGGCTATAAAACAAACTTTTTCTGTCACTGTTAGTCAGGGTATTTCCAACAGATTACCAGGAACTAGAGGAAACTCAGGAGATATTTACCCAACCACTCAATCCTTATAATTCTAAAGCTCAGGGCTTCTACTGATCTCCTGAGACCCCCACAAGATAGAATATTCTTCAGACAAAGGGGTGTGGGGAATGGATGGAAAGATTAAAGAAGTGATTGTCCAGAGAGACCACCATTGAATGATGTCTTTCTCAACTCTAGTTCTCAGCAGTTGATATATCTTTGGAGCCAAAACAAACTGACACACACATACAACGCATCCAAAACAAACAAACTCATCCCCCATTAGCAAACCACTAACATGTACCTGGTAATTACCAGTCATATTCTTAATCATATTAATTAATTTACCTTCTATACCTGCACATTGACTGAAGAACTGTGCACACAGATCCATTCTTAGCAGTTAAACTGCTAAACTAAGTCATTTTAAATACATTTTTGATAAAACCAACAGTGACAAAAATGACAATAATATAAGCAGAAGCAATTAATCCAGGAAACAAAACAATACAAGCAGTGCTACCACACAATCTAACAAACCAAACATAATGTTCAACCAGACCACCAGAACGTTGGCCAGCTCCAAACAAATGAGAGATTGCAGGCCAAACTATCCTTAATTAATTGATTCAGATAATTATGGGCTTGCACAAGCCTGTGAGAGTAGAACTGTCACAAAGGCATTGAAGGGGCCCGTAATGCTGTGCTTGTTCATGAATACTGTACTGTACATGACCTCCTGTTTTACAGCACAGCCCTGCCAGAAACTGACCAGCACACATTGTTCAGCCCCTCAGATCTCTCAGTTCTATTAATATGGTAAGATGGGAGACTTTTTCTTCAGTAACAATGCATGTTACATTGTTAGTAGAGTACAGTATGAGCTTTTAGGTTACTGTAATCCCCATTTTGTGGATTATGCCCTACATGTTAATTAAATGTTAAACATATTTTATAAATGGATGATTTGGAACAAATAATAAAGAAAAAGCAAATAATCAAAGCCCAGAATAAATTTCAGAGAAATTCTGAGAATTTTTTTAATGGCAATCAGAGCCCAGATGAGAACTCCTTCAAAACTGTTCAAAAGCATGTAAGTAAAAATTATCAACAAAATCTGTAATAAATTCTAGGCAAACGGTGGTAGAAGATGCTAGAATATAACCCAGTTAAATTTATTTTAATCATCTTTAGTCACAACATCATTCCCAAAGTTACATTTGGGTTATTTAATGAATATTATATTAATTATAATAATAATTTTTATGAGTTTACTGGTATTCTAAAATGTGGAAAAATATTAATAAAGTATAAGTGTTTCTAAACTTTTGACTGGTATATGTTGAGGGAACAAGCACTTGTCCACAGACAGTAAAACCTGAATGACTTGAAGGACAACATAACAAATCTTTCATATAGGAGAACTTGTCATACATAGATGCACCATTGATTTGAATGGTAATCAAATACTCTTAACTGTTGTCTTCACAGAACATACTAATTACGTAACTGGCAGATCTCAGAGGCCTTGAAGGCTTTCTGTCTGGCACAGCTTTATCACACTCTATCAAGATGTCTTTTCTAATGAACATGAATGAAGATGAATATGTTGCCATAGTTTCCTGTGTGGTGCGGAGAGGATTTGTGCCTGCACCTGTGGCCTCTGGCAATATGAGAAAAAGGAAAAATTGTTCTTGGCACAAATAGTGGATGAGACCTGTTGCACGCCAGACCCTCCTAAGACCACACACAGGTGTGTGTGTTTGAATGTGTGTGGTCTGTGTGGCAACAGTTATCAAAAGTGGGAGTTTCTATGCCTTAAGAGATGTTTCTTCTCTTGTGTTTAAATGTAATGTCCCCACCTCTCCATCTCTGCATGCACCAGCCCCTCCATCCTCCTTCCACCCCCTCTTCTCATGTTTGGCTCTGGAGAGTTTCCAGCAAAAGGGATTATTGTTAAATTCACATAATCTCCACTGTTTCCTCTAGCGAATCAGACTTTTTAGACAATTCACACAGCTTGTCTATATATCATACATGTTATGTCCATCCTAGTGGTTTATCACACAACATGAAACCTACAGGCAGAATATAAGTCTACATCTTTTACTACACAGTATAATACATTTTAAAGCTATGTGAATGGAGATAGCAAACCATTCACATATGAGTAATAAATGATAAATATGAGTAATAAATAACATATTGCCCACCTCACACTACAGACAGGTCCACTAGCAGATTTACAAGATACATATCATAATCCCCTATGCTTTTCCCATGAGATGCAGTAATCCAGGTCTTCTGTCTTCGTGAAAAAGGTATCCGCTCCAGTGGTGGGCCAGAGAATATTGGAGGGGGATTCCCATGATTCCCAGACCTCTGCTTCCTGATCCCCCGACTGCCTCAACTTACATTAAATATTCCACAAGTATTTTCCCACTGCACCTTTCTGTCTCACAAATTCTTAAAACAGGTGGGAAAAAGAAATTTTAGTATTTACAGCAAGGTTTTTGTTACTTTATTTTCTGTGGTATGTTGTGGCTTCTTTAAAGTCAGTTATTTACAGTAAAACTTATTTTATTTTATGTATTTACAGTGATGGTTATTTATTTAAGCAATAAGTTACCAAAGGCTGAGCAGTGTTGTGAATACAGTCACATAAAGAGCATTTGTTAGACATGACCTATGTAACAAAGTCTTGACTGTACTCACAACTGTGACTGTACTACACTGACCTCAGGTGCTTTTTTTTTACAATATAACACATATTACATATAAGTGAAAATATTAAGGACTGTAATTAAAAAAATATTTTAATAGGCATTGTTAAGCAATGTCCTTTGTAATTGTCTCTCTAGCTATTGTATTGTGATATACACATTAGTTATGTAAACATAATTTCTGTTACTGTATATTTTAGCATACTAAGGTTTTGCCAGTTTTAGTTATATTACTGGCTTGCACTAATTCTGTTTATGTGAACTGTGGAATAATGTGAGAAAAGACAATTAATTTAGACAAATAGCTTTTGTTCAAAGTAGACACGTTTTTGAATTATGTTAATAAATCCTTTTTACACAACTTTAAACAACATTAAACTTAATATTTGTTTGTTTTTATTAACAATAGATTAACCAAACAAATTGTTTGAATTTGTTAGTTAATATTTGTTACAGTAAAGAAGTTCACCATACAATCTAAACTGTGGACATGAACATCTGATTAAATTGTTTATACTACAATATTTTGTTTTCAAAACTATTAGGGACAGGACAGTGTCTCAGATATATTAGGTTAATGAGCGCTTACATAATCCTCTCATCCATTCTTCTTTCTTATGTGTCATCACACCTTGAACAAAGTTTCTACACTGGTCTCTGGGGGAATTCCTGCTGCAGTTTGGCATTCAGAACACCTTAGATTTTCTCCATTCTTTAACTGTTTCATTGCAGTTGACTCTAGCACAGACTGAAAATTGTAGGGCTTCTGTCTCTCACAAACAAATGATGAGGCCAGAGATTGTTACAAAGAGTTAATGAGTGCTCAGTGAATTGTGTGGCTTTCTTGTGCAATAACAATATACAAAGCATATTCATTAGTGAAAAATGCATTCGTTTTTTGTAGCCAAGACTTGCAGTGTGACAGCTAGCTCAGTGTGTTTCTGTAGCTCAATTTGCACAGCGTTAGCGTTTGCATTAGCACTGCAAAGGTCATGGGTTTGATTCCCAGGGAACTCAAAATGATAAAAGACATGCATAGATTGAATTGCATATATATAAACAAACCCTGCTTTTTTATGTGCAGAATGTAAGTTTATGTGTCTTTGAAGTGTTAAACTGTGCTCTTTGAAGCTCAGGTGACAGTGTGTGAATAAGTGTTTGGGATTGATGTGGACTGGGCAGTGGCAGAAGGGAACCCAAAATCACTGACCCGTGGCCCATTTCCACCAAACACTAACACTCACTCAACACAACACACATCTTGAGAAGAACTGAGTTTCCATGTAAGTGAGCACCAACAGCATCTGGTGCAGCACCCAGCCCAGCCCAATTCAGGTTATCAGACTGAGGAGTTCCCAAGGTTGTCCCACTGGTTGTCTTCTCAGAAGTAGATGTTCCTTCTGGACATGCAGGCACCGCATGCAATCTGGCATGGCAGATGTCACCCAATGCCATGAAAAACAGCATGAACTCCAAACAATGCAGTAAGGTTTCCATTTAAGAAAAACAAAGTCGGTGGTATTCACACAAGAGGTCTGCCCCTCTGCCTCAAGCAAACCCTGTCAAGCAGAAACCCATATCCTCCTTTGAACCTGTGATTGACAGGCTGGAATCCCCAAACTTCAACCTCAGACCATCCCGCTTCACATCGTCGAAATGAAAACAAACCAGAAACTTTGTGGATCAGGGTGTCAGTCAGCAGAGAGACGATGGCTTTTATTTTCAGCATTATACAGGCCGCTGTATTCTCTTGCTAATTTGTTAAACATAGTTACGGTTGTTAAGAGCAAAGCTGCTGCGATTGAAGCCGTGTTTAGATTGGAGGTGGCTGGTTCCTCTCCCTCAGGCTTTATTATGGCTAGACGAGTCAATTGTCAATAACTGTCACTTGTCAGGTGTGAGTGCAGCTTCCATATGTCTTTACCTGCCGTGTAATTAGTGTGGCAGCAACCTCTTGTGTTGAAAAATGTGGTTCGCCACTCATGCCAAAAACACGGGACATAGCGTGCCCAACCAAAAGCACGAGAGCGCTCTGACTTTATTGTTTCTTCCATACTGAACGCCATTCAAATGACTCATCCATCACAAAATAAAGCTTTTACCATCTAATTAAAATGGTGTCTCTTTATTCTCTTCCATAAAGAGGGAATATCAGAGAAGAGTTGCTCGCAATGTCCTTTTCTTTGTAATGGGGCCATGGTCTTTTCCACCTGTTTCCCTGCGGCTGATCTAGACGTGAGTTCTCATAAGCCAGACTGCTAAAAGATATATGGGAATATTAAAGCACTTAATTTCATCTTGATGCAATGAAGAACAATAGCAGTATTGTGTAACCTCACAGGCTGTGTTTTTCTCTGTGGTTTCTCCAACAGGAGGTTCCACCCTCTGAGATATTTGTCTTGCTAAGTAGCTTTCCTAGAGATCATTCTGAATGATAAGGATATAGCAGATGCTGAGCATATGCATGATGTCGGATGAACCCGGCATTTATCAACTGCTGCGTATTTCTTCATGGAACGATGGAAGCTTCAACTTAACCACAAGATGTTCAACAAGTTTATGGCTTTTGCCTCCATGATAATCTGGGCTGCTGGTGGATATGCTACAGCTGCTTTTTCTCCATGTATAAGGAGTAAAAATAATTAGAATCTAATTAGTTCATTTACCTCACCTAAATTTGCTAAATATAGACATCATGGATGTTGTTTTTATTGGGAGACCGCAAAACATTCAACAACCTTTGTTTTCTTTACTAAACCATACCAGTCCCACTAAACAATCTAAACAAAATACTGTTTTGTGTTACCGCAAAAGATTTTTACACGTTCCTTTAAAGGAGTCTGTGTGTGTGTGTACACAGCTCTGTGGTTAATAAAAAGTAAATAAACATTACTATTTGAATACAGTTAATAAATGAGGTGATTAAAGTAAAATGTGATGATCACTGAAAGAGGTTTTATTATTTTTGATCTATAAAAAGACATTTTAACAATTCATTATGTGTGAAAATCATAAAATAGAAACCAAATCATGTAAAAAAATCTAAAAACATGTATATAACAAACTAACAACCAAATACAAACCTACTAATATATGTTTTATAAATGTATTTTTAAACACATTACAATCATCAAAATTAATTAAATTGTCCTATCAATAAATGTTATCTTTTAATTGAAGGTTGACTTTTAATTATCAGAGTGTATCTGAAATAAATAATGGATTAGTATCGATTTAGAATTGGCCAGGTTTAATCTCTGTGTTTTTGTGACTGAATGAATCACACACCTGAGGTTCCTGTTTTGCTCAAGCCTCGTTTGAGCCTGTCAGCAGCTACAGGAAGCCAAACATCCATTTCCAACAGCCTTACACACGCACACACACACAAACACACACACACACAGTAACAATGACGATAACAGAGAATAAAAAAACTTATGTTTTTAGTGTCAAGTGTTATCAGATAAAAAGTAATAAACTGTTTTTCTTGCACTTTGATTACAAATTAACGCACAACCGTTTTTTCAAAAGAAGTTTATTTAATCTGGACAAAATGTGACCATCTAAATTATACTTTTGTATTTTAAACAATTATAATTTTAAGAAATTTACCAATTAAACATCTTACTCTAAACCCCACAAAACTATTGTTAATTTTAGTGTAGAAATTAAAAACTGATTTTTTTTTTTTTACGTAGACCATAAACAATGTACGTGTTCCTATAGCTCAACTGGTACAGCATTGTGTTAACAACTTAAAGTTTGATTCCCAGGCAACACAAGTACTGATCAAATGTAAACCTTGAATACACTGTAAGTCACTTTGGATAAAAGCGTCTGCCAAATGAATAAATGTAATGTAGGGTGATTTAAACAACAGTACACTTAAAGTGTTTTTATTTGGATTTGACAGATAGTAATGCGTTAAGTGATGTCTGCACACACATTCACACAGACTGCTGGGAAACAGCTATATAGAGTTTGTCTGTCGACAGTGGAGGATCGCTTTGTTTGAACGTCTTCTGGCTGCTTTGATTTAAGCTCTGTGTTGTTTTTAGAGCCTCAGGTTCCTCATTGCATCACTTCCCATGAGACACAAAAATGTCTCTTTTGTCATAAGCAAGTGTTTTGGGTACTTGGAAATTAGCATCTTTTATTCTCTTTAAATCTTTAAATGTTGTAAATTGAATCGTCAATTATTTTTTTAAATATATAGGTGTATAATTTGTATAAATAATGTACATATAAATAAATATATAAATAATATAAATAAATAGCATAGTGTGTGTGTGTGTGTGTGTACATATACATACATATATACATACAAACATGTAAATGAGTGATAATGAGCATAATAAGAGTGGTTTGATGGCATTGACTAAGAATGTCATTCACAGAGTTATTGCACCGTTGGATGAACAACAAACAGACGTGTTTTTAATCTAACTCAACTAGCTATCTAAAGAATCTCTCTGACACTCATGCTGTAGTATCTTAAACACATACTCAAACATTTTTTACATCTCTAGACAGGTTTGTATCATGTCATCTTATCTGACAACACCTGGGTGGCAAAAACATAATTGAAATATGTCACCCAAATAAAATCGCCTATATGCATGTTAGCCTATGAATGATGTAATATATGAATGAGATTTGATTTTACATGTCCAAAAACATGACAATTTATTTCGGGAAATACAGCAAAAACAGTTCTTCTTAAATGTGGTTTAATGAACACATTCAGTAGATCTGTAATAACATCATTAGATTAATATACATCTGATGTACGTTTGTAGCCAATGCTGATGTGATGTGCATTTGCGGTGAGTGTGATATGAGGTAATTTAGAGCAGAATTAGGCCCTTTTATATGACTGCCATATTGTCATATACAACATAGCTTGTTAAATCACCTATCCACCCCTCTGCCACTCCCCTTCAGTTCTGTCATTCTCTCCCCTTTTTTCTTTTTCATTTATTCTAATTCCAGGGCTGGCCAGGTCTTGCCTGGATTTAAGCAGTACTGGGTTTCAAAGGGGTAAGTGACACCTTACCTGTAATTTTATGGTTTCACTCCACCTGCCTTTGAAGTCACAGACTGGAGATGTGTGTTGAGTGTGTCTTTTCAAAGGTCGTTGAAGAAAGATTTTTAATGGAGCAGTAAGACTTTAGAAATAGGATTTCAGCTCATAATGAATTATTTTCAATAGGGCTTTATACAAATACTTTTATACAAAAACCCTGCTGATTTTATAGCAGTAATAGCTGTCTCTATATAGCGCTGACCTGTAAAAAGTTTAAATGTCTGTGCATTTGCTCTGTTTGGTTTAGCATAAATGGTTTCCTTCCTTTTCTTTCAAGAAAGATCAAGATTTTCTTTCTTCCTTCATCTACACGCTGCAGCAAGTTAAGGACTCATTAAAGCCCAATATGATTTCACCCCTTAAATACTTTAACTTTACAAAATAGAAAAAGCAAACAGCCTCGTCTTCTGTCAGAACTTCAAACTTCTGACTTCACAAACATTGTGTCATCTAAAAAAATCATTAAATCTGAATTTGATGTTTGTTTGTATGTGTTTATTGTATTGTGTAGCAGAAAGACACAACATTGAGGTTTGCTGTGTTGCCCAAACTCATGCCAATGTCATACAGTATGTGTTTACAGTCATCTGCTGTTTTGGCTGTTAGTGTGTGTGTGTGTGTGTGAGTGAGTGTGTGTTCTCAGCTCTATCTGTACAATGATAGGCTGTTCTCTGTCAAGTGGTGATAGACAAATGATGCATTTTTCTGTTATGAATCATTTTAAGCAGCTCTTTAAGAAACACTGCTCTCTAATCATCAGCTCATTCACCATACTTTATTACACACAGAGCTATACTATACATTACTGTACAGTGAATACCTCAATATCCTATAAGATTCATTTGTGTTTCTGACTTCTGACAGATTACATACCTAATTTCATATTAAATTAAACTGCCCAGAATATATGAAATCCAATAAGACATTTACCCGACTTTGGAGAGTTCTGCAAAAAACAGTAAAAATTTTAGCAACAGTAAAAACAGCATTTTCATTTCTTTAATCTGCTGTCTAGCAGTGCGGCATGTTGACATGTCTGAACACAGTAGTAATGCATCACAAAAATGTGGTGCACCAGTGTTTCTTTTCAAGAGTTTTGTTGAATTTTTGACAATGTTTTTTAAAAAAGAAAAAAGGAAATAATAGAAAAAACAAAATAAGGAAAGCAGTGAGAAAGCTGTGTGTGTGTGTGTGTGTGTGTGTGTGTGTGTGTATTTATGCTCTGCTTTCAAAGGTATTTGACTGGAATATCAGCATGTCTGCGCAGGGGGTTTGAACCTCCCCTCCCCATCTGTCTAAAACTAACAGAGCAACGCCAATGACCCAGCCATGCACCTGCAACCCCCCAACCTCACCCCACCCCACCCAAACCCAAATATTACTCAAACTCTTACAGATTAGGGAAGTTTAAAATCTTGTTCATTCACAACAGCTATCACAAAACGTCTTATCCATCCCCTGGAGAAACCACAAACTGAACCTCATTCATTTTTGAGGAAACATTTAAGTTGAATACACTTCCTTCACAAATGCTACAGTGTTGCAATAACATTTAATAAATAATATTACATATAAAAGCATTATCATACTAACAGTCATGCTGATATTCAGTAGCTATGAATGTGCAATGTTGTTTTTTTTAAATTTCTCTGTAGTAACTCTTTGACAAAAAGTTTGGCTCTCAAAGACAGTTCTTCCACAACACTGAGCGCAGCTCCTGAAATGATAACTGTCAACATATCCAAGTGTGTGTGAGCTGGTATCATAATGGCTGATAATGTTTACCCATAACACAAAGCTGTGAGTTTAATGCATTACTACCACAGACCTGTGTAAACTGTAAACAACTCACCACTGCCCACCGCCTCTCACACTGTGGCACATACTGTAGAGTACACCTCTCTCTCTCTCTCTCTCTCTCTCTCTCTCTCTCAGTTTAAACTACTTTACACAAGTACTGTGCCAAGTACAAAGTGGCCCCATCTCTACAGGCAAAACTTCCACCAGCTGTGTGGTTTGTTAACATTATGATGTATGAACTCCAGAGCTAGCACAGAGGCCCCGAGCCCTAATAACTCTGAGGTGTTTGTCCATAAAAGTCTGGGAAAAACGAGACTGGGAGTTCATGGAAGACTGGGTGCATCTACTGTAGATTGAGCTGCTGGGTCATGCCTGGTCATTGGGAAACATGGAGCCACCACAGTCGAGGAAGCTTTTCCCTCTCCAGATGTTCATCCCTCCTGCCTACCTCTGTCTAAACCAATCAGTGTCCAGGAGGCTGGCCTAACCAAAGCATAGAGGTTACCTGGTGAGAGCTGCCCCCCGGGTAATACTGCCCATTAATAATACGCAGGCTAAAACCATTCAATGAGAAAAGCCTAGAAACTGCACAGCTTTATATTGGGAGTTAATACAAAAAATAATATATAAAAATATATACAATTTGGTAATACATATTAATTAATATAAAATATAATAAATAATATATAAAATAATATAAAATATAGAAGTGGTAGATTGTAGTAATACATTTTTACAATATAGTTTAAATATTTTCATTTGTAATATTTATTAATATAAAAATATTAAATATTTTCATTCATTGTACTGACTGTTGAACTACACCTAAAGGATTGTGGGATATGCATATCTCAGTTACATTAACATTGGATTCAGACGAGCCTTGTTTTCATCCTACCTCCATATACTGCCTGTGAAGGCACAATTGTTCTGTTTTCTAATTTGTTCTGTTTATAATTTCAAAATGCACATTATAAGAAAGATTTCAAACTGTTGATAATCTCATCAATGTGACAAACATTTTCAGGTGTTCATTGACTCAAAGAATCACATGCAATTACAGTTGTGACCGTCCGCAACCCTCCCCCTCCCGGCCTTCATGCAGACTGCATTCGTCCCCCAGTTGAACCTATCTGTGAGGGGCAGTGAGGTTGGCAGTGGGGTGGATTAGTGGGCCTGTTACTTGGCTTTCTTAATGAGCTGTTCTCTATGGCTCAACAAACCCGGCTTGGCCAGATGTTCAGGCCAGGGGGCTGGTGAAGGGTGACACCACCCATCTACAGCATTTAATGGAGCAGCAGATAACGGCTGTGACCTCATGTCAAAGTGGAAACAACATTCACCTCTGTTATTTGTTAATAGACTATAGACACAGTAGCAAACCAGGACAACATTGAAAAGAAAGAGAGAATGAGGAAACGACAGAGAGCATCAAGACTGGCAAACATGTCTGAAGCACTTAGAGTGAGAGGAGAGTGGCAGACACTTATTGGCAAGAATCCCAGGACCGCAGACAGACCTCCCACTTTATACACCTGCTCCAGCTCTGCATCAACATGTGGCTCTCATTCACGCACATGCACACAACACCATTATTATGCTTAACAAGCAGGGCTCAGGATTATTGTCATGCTGGATTGATAACTCTTACCTGTATTCACATTTTAGTGGTGTTGGCTGGTTATGGTTATGCAAAGATGGTAAAAAATGACAAATGAAATCTCACGTTTTTTCTGGACCAATTTTTATTGAAACAACCATTTGTAAACATTGCTGTTTTAATGAATACTGGATTTCATGCAAGTTGCTGTTCTTATAAAAATATTAATTGCTGAAAAAAGTTCAAGCTTATTTAACAGCACAAGAAAAGTACTAAGAAATTTGTCACGGCAACCAATATCAAGATATTCATGTAAGGTGCATCATGTTTTTCTGTTATAAACTGTAAACATTTTTTTAAAGTTGATATTAAATTAATGTCAGATGAGATTACTGGTCTGACAGAGTAATTAGTAAATTAGTCGAGTAAGTAAGTAATCTCATTATCAGTCATTAGTAAGTGAATACTTTTATAAGTAACTTTAAATCTCATTGGTTTTCTCTGGCTGCAGTCACCAGTAAGATTCAAAGTCATTGATGTGGAGCCAGTGTGTGCCCATGTTGGCTGTACTTTTTCATACAGATATGTTTACGTTACATACATACAAACATGCCACATTGATCCCTAAATACACTCAAAATACCAATAATTTTCACAATTATTGCTCACAAATGTATCATTTTGCTTTAAAAGATATTTGTTAACAAACTGGAGTCATGTATTTAATTTACAAGTACTTATTTAATTTATTCATACTTGCTGAATAAATTAATTTCGGGCACTATTCACTGCCATTTTAAAGCTGAGAGGAGCTATTATTATTTAATATAACTGATTGTGTTTGGAAGAAACACTGAGGTATTAAAGAGATCCCACCTGCGATTTGGGTAAGCTTTATTTATATTGACATCCATGCTTTAACTGTATGCTTTCCACAGGCATTTAAATTAGGTTATTTAAATAGCTGTGTGTTCGCTAGTTAGTGGTGTATTAAGATGGAGCCATAAACTGCACAAGATAGGAGTGAACTGTGAGGGGATGAGTTTGGGGTCATGTTGGCTGCCAAACCTAACGTGTTAGAGTTTGTTTTGTTTTTAACAGGGTAAATGTAGAGATGCTGTTCTCTCTTCGCACCCCTAGCTGCCCTTGCTGTTCTAGGGCAGGAGGTCGGGTGTACAATAGCAGCCCCTGTCCCAGTACTGCACAAAGGGCTGTCCATGTCGATTAGTGTTTGGGGTTAGGAGGTGAGCCGCTAATAGCTTATTACACCCATTTAGGAAGAGCGGCCCCTGCAGAGCTGCAAATTGCAATCCGGGTCCAATTAAAGAATAATAGCAAATAACGGGGGAACAGGGGACCCAGACCACATGCACACATTCCTCTATAGCCCCTCACATTTCACTTTTATACACTATTCTCATCTAATCCCTGTGTTTCCCACAGTGTTACAGTTGGTACCTGTCCTGCATATCAAAGACTATTTATCCTCATAATTACACGTTTTTTGCCATTGTTGTGCCTCCATTAACATTGTTCCACAATAATATTTCAGCAATAGGTGTCAAAGGGGATGTGGTCCAAAATGAAATGTTTTCCAATAATATTATATTAACAATATAATATAAAATATTATAAATAATAAAATAGATTTTGTAAACTCTTCAAGGTTTGAACAAGGTATTTCCTAGAAAACTTTTGTATAATCATTCAATCATATAATCATAATCATCGTTTTGTTTTAGCCAAATGTAAATCAACAGCAAAAATTTGCCTACTTTATGCCTCCACAGACATTTCCTCTTCAACAGAGCAACAAGTCCCCCCTCCTCCCCTTGATGCAGGTGTAGGATCTGCTTTGTTGATCATAATCCTCAATGCAGAAAAGCTGACTCCGCCCACTGACCCTTCACCCCATGGCCCCTGCACTGGCCAGTTCCTGTGCAACCTCATGGGATCCGACAGGCGTAAAAATAATGATGGACACCTTAGCCACCGCTGACCCGCCCTGACTCGCCCGCTCCACATGAGAGGTAACGCAACCACTTAACCGAGGCCTCATAGATACACACACCTACAACACAGACATACACACTCCTTCACACACATACTCGTAATGGCTTCCTGTTAAGAACTATTTATCGCTGTTCTTTTCTATCAGTAGGGGGTCACATCAACTTCAAAATACACAGAAGAAGGATAAAAACAGCTCAATTATGGGAAAAGCGTCTTTGTACAACTGTTTACTACAAGATATGGACACTTGTGAGAGTTCATCTCTGAGGCGATACACACTATAGCTTCATTGTTCCAATGAAGTACTGATCATGTTTAAATCAATTATTTATTAAAATTGTTGACCTGTTTCTGTAGCTCTTAGATCTCAGTTATGTTTTATTTTACTTTTACATTTACTTATTTAGCAGATTCTTTTATTCAGCGCAGCTTACAAAGAGAGAGAGCATTTATCATTTTGCCCGAAGAACCAACAAGCCTTTATTAGGTTTTATTGGAGTTTCATTGAAGTATTAGCTTTGTCTCAAATATATATCCTAAAATTCCTTAGAAATAGACATATATGAGAAAATTGTTTACAATACAGTTAAAATTGTTCACAAGTAAGATAAAGCTATAACAAATTTAAAGACACCACTCAGATGTCAGTTTGCTTTTGGAAGAATTTGATGAGAAATTATTACCTTTAGGTTTTCCTCTTCCTTCTGATACATACATAATTTTATTTATACAATTTTAAATATTAGTTCTTTGTATATTACATTTTATTATTATTATTTCAGTAAAACATGTATTTCATATTATTCTAATATTCATATATATGCTCCTGCAGCTGAACTCTGAATGGATCTCAGGAGGAGCATGAGAAAAACTGATTGTGTGTGTGAAGGTTTGTGTCAGATCCAGACAGTGTGACAGGAGAGCTGAGGTGGGCTGTTTCTCTCAGCTTAGCACTAGGAAAGCGATGTAATACTTTAATTACAGTCCTTAATCACTCGCTCTAAAGCCCTCATATTTCTCACCTCCCAGACATGTACTAGCTCGTTTACAGTAGACCAGAGAAAAAACACAACCCAGCCTACACACACACACACATCCTACACCACAACATGTATCTCGATTTGCTTATCTGATGAATATACTGCTAGTAATGACCTAAAGCAACTACCCAACTGGAACAAAATCCCCCCAAAATGTATAACACAAGTATAATATATGCATCAATTGTCTCTAATTTTAACATTTTTTAAAGCCTGTGATATTAAGGAGGCCTAAGGCGGTAGGAAATGTGACATTCAACTTTCATAACATCATAAATGCTCTTCATTTGATTGTCATGTTTATTTGGGCTCTGTGAGTTATGTTTGGAATGTTAGGAAAGATATGTAATGATTAAAAATGGAGGCTCTTTTAAATGTTGCATGCTTAAACTAATGAAAGGCAATGCATTGTCATTTCATTGTTCCATAATAAAAGTTAAATAGATTTCACTTCATTGTTTCATATTAAAAGTGAAATAGATATTTGTTTGAATGTCTTGCTGTTGGAGTGTTATACTGCATGTGAATATATATATATATATAATGAAATGTGTAAATATTAATCTAAATATTACAATAATGTGATACACACATAATTTTAAATTACACATTGTAAAATTTATCTGAAGATAAAAGATCCAACACTGAATCAATACAAATAAAAATGTGTAATAAAAAATCACTTAAAACAAATGAACACAAAGTAATTATGTGTTGCACCCGTCTTTGTTTTGTGTGATTGTTTGGTGCTCTAAACAATTGTTGATGTCAATCATGGCCGCTTGTGGGAGGAGCTAATGTAGCAGGTTCCCATCTTCTGTGCATATATGCATCTAATAAACGACTTGGCCTCAGGGTCATCTGAAAAAAAGCACTTCATAGCTGTGGTCTTATTAGACTATGTCCTACCCATACAGTTCCTCTGTATTAAGAAACAAAGATGCTTTTCAGACAGGCAGTGAGATGAGGACTGGATTGGGGCTGGACTGCCAGATGTCCCGGGCACTAAAGTAAGCACAAAGTGTCAGGGCTTGACTAATTGACAGTGTCATATTTGGAAGTAGGGCAGAGTGCTCAACACAAAAAGCCACCTTATGTGTTGGATGAGCGAATATGGCGACTCGTGTGGCTAATGCCAATGCGCTCCTATCCCCCCACCAAGCTCTAATTATTGCATTCATCCAATGCTGTAAAGATCATTGTAATTGGTGAGTTGAGGACACATGACTAATTGCAAGAACCTGATAGATTTAAGACTCAGAAAAAAGTAGAAATACACTAAGTGTGTCTTTTTTTACAGGTCTTCCTTTAATGGCACTAAACATCACAAGAGACCTTTATTAAATGTTTACCGTATGTTCTGCATTGTAAAGTCCCAGGACAAATTTACATTTGTTGCACTAATATTTTTTTCTTTGTGGTCTGCTCTTATTCTGTTTGCCTACACCTGAAGCTAAGAAACCTCCACCCAGAGCCCCACCTCTCCACCTCCTCCTGGGTGGCACTGCCCTGCTTAGTGAGGGAATTTCTCAATGGGAGTTTTTTTCTTCTCTAATCTCTAAACAACCACTTGGGTCTGTCCCGCTTTTACTCAGACAGTTGTAATGAAGAAAGGACAAAAGAAAGCAGGCAACCCCCTTTAATTCACCTCAGTGTGAGTTTATGTATGGTTTAATAACATCAAAACTTGCTACATGTGTAAATTTGGTGAATATCAAAATCTATTTTGATACTTTCTTTTTTAACACACATATACGGTTAAAACTACTGTGATAAACACAGAACAATAGCAGAATTGTGTCTGTGACACTTGGCAATAAGACTGAGGCTTCATTCGTCATGTTTTTTTTCTCAAACGAAGACAGACAGACCCCTCACATTGAATTGTCCCTGAAAAATACAGCACCCAAAAAAACACCTGAGCTCCGAACAGGACAGTCACCATCCTAACATAACCATGATTACATAATCAGAGTCAGTCAGAGATCAAAACATTGTGCATTGTGCTGTCTATAACAGCAAACCGACTTAAAGGAAAATGAATATTTATAGACAGTTAAAATCAATAAAATAAGACAGAGGCAAGCTTGCTAAATTCCACTGTACCATAATGTAGTTCCTGTGGGAGAAAAGAGAGAAATAGCAGTGTGTCCAAATGTATATTGTGCTTCCTATTCTTAGGGCTACAAAAAAAAATTATTGAAAGAACTGAAAAGTGAATTGAAAGTGATGTCTTTACTAATTTTTCAATTAAATTAAACATGTAGATAGTTATGCGAACATATGATGCTCATACCACTCAATCCTTTCTAACTGAAAATAAGGCTTTTTGTTTGACAGGAGTATGTTTAAAACGAAACAGACACTTTTCTAGTGCTGAAATGCTACAGTTGTGTCTATAGCATATAACAGCTTTAAAAAAAAAGGTTAGAAGTTTTAGAACTTTTAAAGCACGGAATTTTATTTATATTTTTAGCACAGAAATGAACAAAACTGAAATTCTGTTTTTAGTGTGAATGACATTCACATGCCATAGAGATTGAAAGAAACAAACATTAAAACAGCGTAAAATTGTTAGATTTGGTATTAAACTTTAATTTCTTTGAAAAATGTTTGCGAAAATTATTAAAAAACATTAAATGTAGTGATCACCTATCACCTATGTAATATATTTAAAAACCAGTGAGTTAGTGGCATAACGGCATAGGAAACTGAGCGATTTCAGTTACAGGAAATTTTCATTTTTTATTATTTAGATTTTGTTTACCAGACGATTTTTAAATCTCATATAAAGACAAACTGCATGAATATATAACTTAATATAAATAGTTAAAAACAACTGTATATAACAAAACCGCATTTACAAAAATACACAACACAATAGGGTCGCAAAAAGGTCGGGAAACACATTATCCATAGACACGAATCGATTGGCAATACTGAATCTTGACAATCATGGACACTAAGGCAATTCCTCCATTAACTGTCGAACATCTGAGACTCTTACAAATTCAAACATTACAAGATAAATTCATTTAAACTAGTGCATGTAAAAAAACTGGCACATGACACGCATCTCAGTTAAATAAAATATTACAAACCAGTAGAAATCTCAAAAATAGACTGTTTTAACACTCTAGGTCATTTTTCACTCATTTGATGGATGTTTATGCATAAATGTTTTATGTGTGAGGCATTATCGATGTTAACCCTAAAGTTATTTGCTTCTATGACCTGTTGATCTCCAACAGCATGCACAGAAATAATAGCACTTTTCTCCTAAACACACTGTGGGAATGAACATGACAACTTATAACTCCGTTCCATCTCGAGGATAAATGAGACTGTTGACACTGAAGCTGTTGTAGAAGTGTCCGCTGAACTGCGCGCTCTGGCCGCCGTTAAAAGAGTTGTAGTACATTCCACGGTTTACGTGAACACTGTCTTGGAGCTCACCGGGTCCACCTGCGTCCGGTGCTGAGTTGGCTTGGTACGGGCTTAAGGTACTTATATTTCGACTGGAGAGTTCGTTTACCAGACCCAGAGAGCCCTGTCTGGTGGCAGGTGCTGAAGCAGAACTTAAAGCAGACATACTGTTGAAGAAATTATTTAAGCATGGAGCGGTCGCAAGGCCTGCAGGCGATGCGCCCTTGTGGTTATCATTTGCCGCATCGATTTCAGGAGATGCGGGGCCGGTGAGGTGATTGCTGTCTGTGAGTTTGATCCCTGCAAGTTGTCGATCATCCTCTGGTTTTGTATTGCTTGCAGCACCTGTACTGGAATCTGATCTGCGCTTTCTTTTCCTACGAAAGTTTCCGTTGTCAAACATCTTTTCACAGTTGGGGTCTAGAGTCCAATAATTTCCCTTTCCTTAAAACAATACGCAAAGTACGTTAATATTAAGAGCCATAATAAGCAACTTTTCATGCACGGAAGTTATTTAAAGTAATTTAGCAAATACAATCAAGAACTTTTGTGCGCGTCATAGTAAAAGGTTTGCGCACTTTACGCAAACGTGAGTGCATATCAACTCACCTGGGTCGTCCTCGTCCCGCGGCACTTTTTTAAAGCAGTCGTTTAAGGAAAGGTTGTGTCTGATTGAGTTTTGCCATCCAGCTTTACTCTTCTTATAAAACGGAAAATTATCTGCCACGTACTGATAGATTTGACTTAAGGTTAACTTTTTCTCGTGCGCGTTCTGTATCGCCATGGCTATAAGTGCCGAGTACGAGTAAGGCGGACGCACGAGCTTTAAAAGTTCCTCTTGGCTCGCGATGGAGAGCCAGCTCAGGTCCGGACCGGCGAACCCGGACGAGTTGGTGAGATATTGCCTCTGAGACCCGTAAGCCGGAGGGATGAACGGTGTGCTGCTGTTCCCATGTATATAAGACGAAGAGGCGTTGACACCATGTCCATTAAGCCACAAGTATGGGTTTGGGGTCGGCGTGTAGTCGCCCAGGCTGTATCCAGCTGATCTCTGCGGCGCAGGTAGGTTCTGTTGGTGATAAACACTGTAGTTGTCACAATACACAGCCATATCCGATGTCTCGTGTGCGCTTTTGGACAGTTGCTGGAGAGGGCTGACAGCAGCGGTACTGTTATTATGGATCTGCGGGTCGATGGTGTTCATATCTCCTGTGCCTGCACAAGGCAAAGTTGGAGATTTGGAGCTCACGCTCTCTCAGTAGTGCACACTATAAACTGTCTGTTTGTCCCGTTGAGGTATTAAGCAACGAGTGTCTGCTTTCTTTGCAAGTGGGGTTTGGTCATATATACACTTAAGTGCAGCAAGCAGGGTGTCTAATCTTGTATTCTTGCCTCTTACAGCCAATAGATACACAGTCTCCACGAATAGGCGTGGTCTATAGACTGGGATTTAAGGGAGCCGGTTGAAGTCATTTATAAACACTGAAGCAGCATAGACCACAGGTATTTTATTTAACAACTTATTTTTAGCAGCATATAATGAGCTATAAAATGTTAATTCAAAAACGGTATTCCTAAACTCTCAGTTCGGTAGCCATCATGTGCTTTTGCTTATAAAAATATTCTGCTATTCGTTTATGTTCTAAGATGTGATATTAACCCAAATTATACAACCATTACATTTTTATTTGATATTGGATATTCTGTCATAAAAGGTCTGCTTTTCACAGATTTTATTTCAAACAAATACTTTTCATCTAAACACCCCTCAGACAAACCAGCTGAAATAAAATGACCGGTTATAGCACATACAGAGAATATTTATATGATGATGATTATAATAACAACAACAAAATTATGTTTTCAGGTTTTACAATTGAAGTTATGACACGACTGAATTTATGAGTGCTCCTATATTAATGCGTGCAAGTCTGTACAATTTTCAGTGAATGTTAAAATATCTTATTCTTTAATTTCTAAAACATAACAAAAGCTCGTTTAATGTAACTAATTTAAATTTTATTTTTATACTAAAAAATTAAAATATGTATTTTGCCTGATTAAAATAACGAAATTGAAGTTGCTACTGAATGCTTGGGGTATTAGGAAAAATGTTAAATTAACAAATTTATTTAAAGATTAAATAGTTATTTAATCAATGTTTTAATTAGTTATAAAAATAATAATCTAAAATTAGAACCAAAATGTTCACAAATTCAGAAATAGCTTACAATAAAACTCATAGAAAAGTTATCTGCTTTTGGTAAATCACAATAAGTTTAAATCGATAAATGTACAATGTTTTTCTGTTTTAACAGTGTGCACAGAGAATATATTCGTTTCCTTTTCGCCACAATTTTATTCCCCGAGCTGACTGAACAAAAAAATTATCTTCTGAAAGATAATTTACATAATTACACAGCTGCTCTCAGCTCTGCTCACAGCACTGCTTAATGTACTTTTGAGAATATTATTTATTAATAGTTTCATCCTGTCTGTGAGATAATGTATAAATGCTGTAGATAAGCATAAATATAAAGTGGCACAATACATACACAAAGATATTCTCAGGTGAGTTTTAGTCACTCTATAGCCTTAGTATTGCCTGTGTTTGGGAATTTATGTTAATGGCTTTGGTAACGTCCCATCAAGAAATGCTGTGTTGCTATAGCATTACTCCACCTAGTGTTGAATGTGGGTTAGTGACCTACTTGTGTATTTAAAAATCTATTCAAAGGCTGATCCAATTTCATGCAGCTTTTGGTCCAAGATTTATTATTGGTTTAAAAGAGTCGGTTTGAAAGAGTCCTGACTAAACCAAACATGTATTACATTGTACTAAACTAATTACTATTATGTTTCATATCTGGGTGTTCTTTATCTTTATTACTTTTCAAATGTTTTTTTCTGTATATACACATTCTGTGTGATTTTAAGATTTAATTTTAAAATACGAAAATCTATCAAAAAATGATGTATAATATTTATAATATATATTGTATTATAAACGAAAAGTAAAATAACCCTAAGCAATTTTAATATTTATTGTTTGAAAAGCCAAGCCAACAAATAAAGCCCTGCATGGTTTACAGTTTTACCCCAAGATGGCGCTACAGCCATTCTGAAAATGCTGAACATGGCAAACATCCTGGCTTTACAATAACATTATTTAGTAAGGCTATCTGAATAGACACGTTATTCATACATGTATTCATTGTTTCCTTTGTCTGTAGAAACATAGTAGGCTGCCTGAAAAGACACTCCAGAAATATTATTTCTATTTTCTTTGTCATTTGTCACAAGCTCTTTGTCATTTGTTACTTTTCAACGTACCAGGGCTGCAGTTTTCTATTTAAATTCAATGTAAGTGCAAAAACTAAACAAACAAAACTATACAGACAGTAAAAGCGTAAGTAACCTTCAATTAAAGCTATATTTATTAAACCTATAGTGTTAATAAAATATTAGATTAAACAATTGTTTTATTTTCTTTAACCTAGCTAACATTTTGTTGAAAAAAGGTGAAATTTATTAAACGTTTAGTATCTGTTAATTAGTAGTCAATAGTAAGACAGGGAAACAGTTGGGAAAATAACAAAACACCAATTTCCTGTAAATAAGCCATAATTATAGAACATATAGCCACATAAACTGCTTCTTCACATAGACTAGTTCTCTATCAGGGAACAGGAAAATGCATGCAGATAGCAACATGGGAAGATTATCCATTATTCATACGTATGTATGCATATGTGCACATGAGCGCTCACATCATTAGTGGGCCTTATCTCTGTCTGAGACATCCTGTCAACTCTTCTACAACAGCAGAGCAAAGATCAAGGCTTGCTGTTTGTTGTACACTGAGAGGTAAGCCAACTTGCCACACTCATGTGTGTGTGTGTGTATGTGCTAGTCCAGGAAAACAATAGTGAAAGTGAGTTTCACAACCTCATTATGAGTTCACCTCAGGCTCCTGGCATCATGGTGACAGAGCAGAAGACATGAGAAATGAGAGGAGTGTGAGAGTTAGACAGGAACAGACGAGAGGAGAAAAGAGAGAGTGAATGAGGCTGTGCTCC
>JAZGTK010003975.1:0-25713 GCA_036877625.1 Ambastaia sidthimunki
ATGTCAGCTGGTCAATGGATTTCCCAGAACAACTTTTATTCAGATAATGCATAGCCAAACCAGACAGACATCGATAATGAAACAACCCAAAGAAGGCCATCACAGGATTTATTATATGGGTCGTAGTTAAAAATAGCACCTAAAGTAAGTGGCCGTGTCATAAATATTTCTAGGCGCCCTTTTTGTTGTGTGATGTTTTTACATTATGATCTTATTTAGAGCTGCGTAGCCATGTATGTGCTAATGCCGAAATTGTAGTAAACTGTACACCGTAAACCAACAAATGAAGGGTTGTAAACCTATTTTTTTTAAACAAATCCAATTTAAAGGTATACTATGTCTTTGTCGCCTCTAGATGTCGCGTTTTCAAAATGATAGTAAAGGCGAAGTTTGATGAAGATGTAAAGCAGTGCGGAACGACATAAATTCAGAGACAATATATATTCAAGGATGAGGTACATTTTTATTACCTGTATGTTTGATCACATTATTTCATGTCGTTATAATTGAATTAGCCGCAAAGGCAACAATGCCATAGACTTCTTCACCGGACAGCGTTAATTCAGGTACAAACCAGGTGCAATATTAAATATGTGTTTACATTAGCATTATTCACACATAATACACAGAACCTGCTGTAAAATAAATAGTCATGGTCCGTAGTAAGCGAACAAAACAACAGAGTGGCGTGCGGTACAACCACTACTTCCGCGTTTGTCCTCGTGTGTTGCCATGGTTTCCATGGCGGTCAAGTTGGAAGCCGCGGATATACTTAAACAAATGTAAAAATAAAATCTGAATTTACAAATACTTCAAAACATTTGTGATAATGTAATCTGTGCATAGGTTTTTTTGGAAACAAAAATATTACATGTTGTCCTATTCAATTGTTTATCAGGGATTGGTTTACTGCAGCATTTACTTTATTATTTAAAGTATTAAGAGTTGTTTAAATTGACAATTTCGATTATATATAAATATTTTTTAATTTAAACAAGTTAATTTAATCTAAATTAATTAACTTTTTATTTCATCATGTTATGGTAACGTAGTTTGCTGAGACTGGGCAGATGATTTACAATCCCAGCATGCTTTGCGTGAGGCTGCGTTAGGATACTACATTTTAAGATAAAGTGTTCTTTTATGTGTATTTCAGAAAAGAGAAAGATATTTTAGTGTTTAATGGTCATTTATGGTGGCTATTTAGAAGCGTTTGTAAGTGATAAGTGAATAGAACTGCAGATTACTTGGTTCACAACATAAGCACCATCCTTAATAGTAAAGCAATTGAAATAGAAAAGCATAACTATTAAAAAAATGTCATCGCGCCAAATTATTTTTTTTGTAAAAATAGTACTCATATAGTCTGTAGTACTCATATACCTTAAAATATGTTAACAATTCATTTAACATTGTTATATTCAAATCTTTACTTTTTAATTCAAATCTTTTTTTTTTTACTTTTTTAAATCCATTGGAAACCTTGTCTGAGGCTGTTGGTTATTTGCTGTAAGGGAATATCCATACCCACATGCTGTTTACATTTTGTGTGATATTTCATTAAAATCCTCGTGATTTTTAAAGGATCACTTTTAAATGTCACGTATTATGTGTTATGCCGTAAATCGCATTATAAAAGGTTTTCCATTAAAATGTGTTTGACTCAGCACTGGTGGTCTTGGTAATTATCTTATAGCGATCAATGCTAATTTTGTTCCAACATCATCAACAATCATGCAGTTCCCTATACCAGTGGTTTATATAATACTGGTTTATATTACATCTGATTAGCTATAACACCACTGACAACATATTCAGCCAATGGTGGAAGTTTGTTTTTTACAAATCCTGCATTATAAGGTGTAATTGTGTATAAAGTGAGATAGGAAAGGGATTCATTTATATAACAGCCAAGTTTGGTACATGATTGCGTTGTAGATGCCATGCCACCACAATAATATTATTAGCCCTGTTTAAATGACCCTATAAAGTGCCCACATATTGTTTAGATGTGCCCTTGCTGTGAATTTCTTGTGCATCATATAGACACACACACACACACACACACACACAGAGCTCTCAGTTTCTTTGGTCTTGAAGGTAATGAAATGAGAGAGTAGATTTATGTTATTGCAGGATCATCTGTTTGGGGGTTTGTTTTGCTGTTTCTCAACAGCTCAAAGCACATACTTGCAGCATCTGTTTCTGAGTGCTCTGGTCCCCTAGAGGAGACCCTCAATACACAAATACATCCGTACACAGATGTCTGGACACAGGCATCACACTCAATTATATTTTATGTAAATAATTGCGTTTATTGTGCCATCCCATAATACCTCAAATGTCACCATGAATGAAAACAGATACATTAATGCATGAATCTTTCAAGTGTAGTTCTATTATCTCACATAAATAGTGAGGGGGAGATTTAATCTTCAACCAGTTTTGCAATTGTCTCTACACCCCTGATAGATTTTATAATTTCAGTAAATTTGGTTCTGTGAATTCCGCAAGGCATTAACCTTCACCACATTCCGCATCTTCCCGCTCTTTTGTGTTCACACCTGTCTGCTGGCTGGGAAAACTCATGGTCTGAGGTGTGTCTGAGTTTAATTATTTCTGCAGCATCAGGCCAAACCTGAGACAGCTTGACAAACACACCGGGGGACGAGCTCAGTCCCTAACAATCAAGCGTGTCACATCAAACTGTCATCTCTTTCTTTCATACCTACTTTATTTTTATTTTCTTTTTTATTTTATCCTTTTTTCCTGCTCTCCAGAAGAGTTGGAAGAATATAGATGTTCATGCTAGGTTTGGTAATACTATAAAATAAAGTGAAAATAAAAAATAATTCAACAGTTCTGCAAGGGAAAGATTGCTTTCCAAACTCATATTCATCTCATAACGTACTGACATCTTACATAGTAAATCTCTTAAGTAATATATTAGGCATAAACATACGTCTGCAGAGACTTGCTTGTCACAACAACTGTAGTTGTTCTTTGTGAGTCTGCACTATGTACTACCCAAGGTAATAAAAAGTTAAAAAAGTACCTCAACAAAGTTGGAAGAGAGTTTGTGACTTTCTGTGACAAACAGACCATACAACATGGGGATTAAAGATCAGAGACAAAGAATGCAGGAATGCAGCACAACAGAAAAAAAGATTTCATGAATGGATGCATCCTTTGACAAGGGCGATTTTCCCAAAAGCGTTCAATGTTACACTGCATCACACGATTCACAAAGGCTGGGGTCTTTCAGTTGCTATCTTCTGTGTAGAAAGTAGATTCTGTGAGGAAGCAAATTGCTCTTGACTGAAGAACTAATTAATTTACAGATTAGAAGGGACATCAAAGTGACCTCATTTACCAGGAGAGGAACCTTCTCGATTAGCTTCCTGGAACTGGTGAAAGATTCACAATGTAAAATCTTTCAAATGTTGATTTGATGGGGCAATACATTACAATACAATACAAGTAACAGATAAAGTCAAGAGGGCTTTTTTAAAATCATTTTACTTTTTTCATGAGGTAAACAAAAACAATTTAGTTTTTTAACAATTTCACCTTTTCTTTCTCTCTCTAATGCATAGATTTCAGGGACTTAGGAATCGTGACATTGATCATGACATCTCAGAAGGATTTTCAGAGTTTTTCGGTGCTACACACACCCAAGAACAGAACAAGGTTTGACACACTTTACTACATTAAACTCAAAGTTATTTTGATATTTTCTGAAAAATAGCATCTTCATTCTTATTACCCCACCATGATATGCAGATTCAGTTTCCCAATAGGTGTTGTTGATGTGCATGTTAGCATTCATAATGTATGTTTGCTTTCTGATAAAGATTTCAGAATGAACAGTTTGTGCATCTTGGGTTAAATCAAATCTTTAATCTTTCTGTCTTTGTTTACAGGGGATGAAATTTTACAATACACAAAGTCTATTAAAGAATAATGGACATTTGATTTCTCAAAATGACCACTATTACAGATAAAGCATGTCATGTTGGAAATCTTTCATACTGCCCAACTTGCTCCTTTATAGCTTTTGAACCTTCAAACAGTGCAATGACTGCTATTAAAATGGCTTTGCTCACGGTCTCTATCAAAAGTCTTCTGGTTCTGGTCCTTCTATTAAACTGTCCAGTACACACAGTACTTTTTCACACCCTCAGACACTCATAGAGTTAGGCGAGCAGGACACATGAAAAGTAATATTTGTTGCTGCAGTGATAGATGTGGCCATGTAGAAGCTGTGATTACCGGGCTTTAAGCGAACATCCATTAGACCATCATTTAGACCTGCTGGGCTCTGGCCGGCCTCCTTCATCAGACAAAGAAAGAGAGGAAGAATGAGAGAGACAGCAGAGAAAGGAGGTGTTTATGAGCCAGAGGTCTCATGTTTCCTCTTTAAAGAGGGCTGTCGTAGCCATGGTGACGGGTCTGTTATTGCTTTTGTTCCGAGATACAGAAAATGATTTTTCATCTGGGTGATTATCAGAGGCACAATCTTCTTTCTATCCCTCATTCTCTAGGGCAATCATCCATTGTAACCTTCACTGGAGATGCACATCCAAACTCAAAGAATACAAATGGTAGAATGTAGAAAGTACAAAGAGCAAAGACCCCCGAACAGAGCATTGTTGAACTTCAGTGTTCACAAAGAACATTGAATAAAACTTTGTTAAATAATCCTTTTAAACTCTCCTACGGCTGTATAGAAAACAATCAGTTTCATTTGGGTTGATATTGGCATAAACCTGAACAAATAGATTTGGTCATGACAGGTGGTGAAGTTCAACTTTAACTCCCACAGTGGAACGAAGCAATAAATACAGTGTGTCCCAGTGTATCCTGAGCTCAGCCTTACCGAGAAGGCTGTCAGTGAAGGAACTATTATTGGATGGAGGGATAGTCATGGAGAGAGGGAAAGAGTAATTCTTTGGAAGATGGGTTTATCAGTTTGTTGGGTGCAGCTGAGATGTATTTTTAGTCAGAATATTGAATGGGAAACTTCAGGGGGAAGTTATCAGTCACCACAAAAAGTCCTGGAAAGTTAAAGCACGACGTAAGCGGGTCCCAATCTCTTTCATTTCTATAATAAAATTGAAAGACAGAAACGGAGAGAGAGGTAGATACAGAAAGGGGGGGGCAGCAGCATGTTCCATTATCGCAGTCAGAATGACCCACCTGCCAGTCAAAGTAATAGGGTTCTGAAAGAGAGATTAGAATCCTTCAGTGGGGTTATTTTAGGAAGGGCTCTTTAAAGAGCAAAGTATCTCAAGACCTACAGTACTGTACAGTCAACCACCTCTGGACATAAAAATTATGCCCAAATTTTACTTTCAATTTGAAGCATCATTCTGACAGGTTTTTGAGTTTTTTCAAAATATTGTGGGGTGAATTTTTAATGCACCTTTTAAAAATGTTTTGTATGATTTATAGTGGATGTAATTTGGACAAAATGCATGATTTTTATACGTAAAAAGTTATTTTTTAAAAAGCTGCTAAAGAAAGAAACCACCCAGTTAAATGTCTAAATTTGGTCAGTACAGTTGTGTGACAGCTTAGAAAGATCTTTGCAGAATTGTCAGTTTTGTTCCATGCAGAAAAGGATTTTTTTCCCCAAAACAACCCCTATCAAAAGGGTTATATAAGAATTATTGGTGCTATACATACATTTGCATTTCAAGAAAGCTCTATGAAAGCTCTATTTTAAGAAAGCTCTAAAACATCTATGATATCTTAATTTTGGACAATTTTTTTTATAACCCTGAGAATAATGTTAATGACAACAAAAACTGTTATGCACACATTTATGTCATTCAAATGTTCATGGCTGCTGTTTTGCTACAGTTGTAGAATGCGGTTGTCTCTCTCATTTATAACCGTAGTATATAACTGAGTGTGAACAAGCGTATTTAGCACTTTAGACAGGACTGATAACCGTATTCTGCTGTTGTGTGAACTGTAGATTGTGCAAGTATCCTACGTTAGTTCTCTGAAGGTCACCTTCTCTTTCTCTCCTGTGGACAAACAAAAGGATGCCACTGGCAGGAACGATAAGTAAATATGGCTAAAATGGGGCTCCAAATGGGCCACAGTTATCTGTCTGAACCTGGTGCCTGTGTGTATGAGGGCATGAGGTGTGTGGCCTGGTCTAAATTAAGTCTACGTAGTTATTATTAGACCTGTAATAGATCAGATACAGACAGCAGAAGCGAGATGGTCCTGTGATTGATGCTCGAAACCCCTGTCTAAAGAGAAAATGAGAGTGAAGACTGAAGGACATAACCCTTGACTTATAGGCGTTTTGCTCTTTATGATTAATGTGTCAGTATTTCTCCTTGTGTTCAATAGATTGAATTCTAACATTTCAAGGAAAAAAAGAAGAACCGACAGTGATAAAACTTTACATTTAACAAACAAACTGTAATTACCAGGTTGTATTGCCTTTGCAATAAGTTTAATGACTTGGAAAAGATCTAAGAATTGGCTAAGCTTTGGCTCCTCATTCTTAAAGTAACCTTAGTTACTTTAGAAAAGGTTAGAAAATTGAATTTGCAGATGTTGCAGAATTAGATCCAAATCTAGGGCTGTGAGATTTATCAGTTTACTGCCTGAGACTTAAACATGCAACAAAAATGTCTACCATGATAAACTCTGACTATCAGTTTTCTCAATACGGTGCAAAATGGAAGACTCAGAGCTGCCAATGTAAATGTCAAAAACATATTGACATGCAGAACAAAAAGATTTTGCTGTAATGAAATAGAGTTAATATTTTTAGCGGCTGTCTGGAAGGGGTCTTATGGATTGTTTTGAGACCCACATCTTGAGGAGAGTGTAACTCTATATGCAGAGGCCCGGCCTCTGGTGTGCCTGTGTGCATATGTTTTTATTATATGTTTGGCAAGCCTTACATCCCTTGAAAAGAACAGCAATTCTCCTAGTGTTGATCAAATTGCAATTTATATTACTCTGTAACTTACTTAGACACAGTGTCCTGTTTCCTAACCATATGTGACAATCTTTCCTGTGTAAGTCTCAGTATTTATCCTAACCAGATTTGACCGTAATAACTGACAATCAACTGGACATTTTGTCAAATGCATGGTTTCTGTTTCTGCTGCATTGTGCTGGGTAGCCCCACCCACTGTGAAATCTCATTGGTCCCATAACATACATCACATATGTTCTATTGGGCTGTGATTGTGTCATATTGAATAGAAGTTGACAGAAGTGTGGACAGAAAAATGGCTTGCCACTGAAAACTTGGGTCGTGGCTGGTTAGGTAACAGTGTTAAATGTAGTATTCTTGGTCTGGCGCCAACACACACCATAACCTGACTGACATCCTCGTCCATCAGTACTGCGCTGAGGAAACGGCCTCCTATGATCTCAAACTGCATTCCCACACCACTAACAGCCTGATGAGCTTACCAGCTGATCCCAGACCTGCACTTTGACCTCCAGAGTTCATATATAATTGCTCACATATGAAGACAGAATCGTACATTAAATGGACCTGAGACCAAGTGGATATGGAAAAGTGATCTGGAAGGGCAGAGAGCAGGTTGATTAAATATCAGCCAGAGGTCTCTGGGGAGAGTAGAACATACTCAATAGGGAATTACAGATTTGTAGTTGACTTCAGACAGCTCGTGTCAGTGGCTGAAATTTGATTGGAAGTAGCAAGATGATGTCAGCTGAGTGAGATCTGAAGAGACTTAATCTTTGACTCCCAGCGTTCTCAGCAGGGTGTGTGTGTTTGTGTGTGTCCATGTGTGTGCAGTCGTGCATTACAGTGTTAAAGCTCTTCTTCTCTATGGATTGGCCCCCTGTGTGTGCAAGCCTTTGTGTATTTGCCTTTGGCCAAATGAAATAATAGAACAATATAAAACAGAAAAAATTTAATCCATATCCATTGTTTGTTCTCTGCAAAATCCATTTAAAATCCCATTACGGTGTTAAAGTGAATGCTTTTTTATTTTTTTCTCTCACTATATCTCAAGAAGTTTTGAAATAATTTTAAAACGCATCATTTAAATTTCAGTTCCAGACATGTTCTTCAGTCTAGAGATTGTCGAACATAATGAAATGTAAACAAATTAATGTTAGAATGGTTTTCTGTAGAGATAATGTACATACTGTCCCTGTATAAAATATATTGTGAGGCTTGAATAAAGTGTATGAATGTTGTTGCATTTAGATAACAAAATTGCAGAAAACATTGTTTTGGGACCTGTGAGGGGTCCATTATCTTCTGTATAGTCTATGACTGTGGCCACTGTACGTATATACATTACGTCATTTATCTTGGGTACGTTTGTGTAAGTGTATAGTAGTAATATAGTATATTAAGATATTTCAACCGTTGACACTCAATCTTGCATTATCCATGCCAAACATTTGTATTAAATTAGAAACAGTTGCCTATTTTGAAAGAAAGTTGATATGCTGTAGCAGATGTGTAACATCCATCAACTTTCAGTTGCTTATCCTCTGTAGGGTCACGGGAGTGCTGGAGCCTGTCCCAGTGTATAATGGGCCTTAGACAGGAACAAACGTGTAACGAATATCCAATTAAACACACTGAGGTCTTTATATATCTTTTTATTGACCGTGCAGATAAGAGTTAATGCAAATAAAGTCAAGGCAACTGTACCTTAATTTACGCTATTTACTCAACACCGGCTTTTGTTTAACCCACCCTGTTGATCCGCAAACCCCCTTTCCCGTCTCTCATCTGTTGCGCGCCCAGTCGCGAGACATCAAAGGCCCTCATCAACAAATGGAGGCGCAAAAGACTTACATAAAAGCCTGATTGTAGATGAAGCAGCTGATTATAATTGCATTTTGTATTCAACCTTTTTTTTCCTCCTCTCTGTTTCTATTCGGGCCGACTGCCAGCTTTCTTTTCTGTCATTCAGTAATGTGGGAGAGCGCTCGCATTAGGATTCAAGCGCGATGCTCGCTAACTTAATTAAGCATAAGATAGACGCGCGCATAGATGCGATCTGATCGCTATGTGTGCGATCCCACGTTTAGCCTCTGTTCAAGGGTCTCTGAGAATGTGATGACGGCAAAATAGGCTATCTTGTCAGATCGGTCTGTTTCTGTGGCATGCGCTTCCTTTTGGCAACTAAAGGATGAGCGTTAGACCCAGGAGTAGCTTGTTGAAAGACGCAATTGTTTTTCTTTTTCTTCCCTCTAGAGGCAATCAGCTCGTGTTTCTATTTTAGATGTCGATGACTAAAGGAACCATATGGCTACAAAATTATTCTTGTAGAAGCGCGCCTATCGACCTGCTACTGTATGATTTAAAGACTTGGGGAAAGAAATGGGAACTTTAGCTGTGTGGGGGTGTTGATTGACATATGAACATAAAATCAGTTTTAGACAGCCCTGGTGGATGTTTTTTTTTATAACCAGCTAAATGAATCTGATAAAAACCTTTTGTGGAATGCAAACTAAGTACAAAACCATTCCGCAGTGTCCTTCTAAACCCAAACCTTATATGCATTATGTCTGAAAGAGATCAATAGTTGTAAATTCTTGTTGGCAGGACAACCCCACAGCAATGATACATTTCCAGAATGATAAATTAAAATAACACGCACATTAAGACAACATACAGATTACAACTATGCAACATTCAATATCTAATAGTAATTTTAGAAATGGGCCTTTCATCTGTTTTGGTCGACAATTGCCCCCTTCCCCAACACTCACCCTAACGTAGTTATGCGATACCCACAAGGGGTCGCTGTTGTTTTGCAGTGATTACAATTTGATTAGCAATGATCATAATTATTGCCATTCAGTAATGATCGTCAAATAGCGTAAAGATGTCCTTCTGTTATACAAAATGTATGTATAGTTGCACATTTGGCAACAAAACAGGACCTAACAAGAAAGAAAGCTTTGCGTCTTTATGTATCTAACTTTACATTTATTAAAAAGTGGAGGTCAAAATTTGTCAGCATGACTTTTTCAAAGACAGATATTGGATCTGCTGTGTATTTGAAATAGCGATGTTGTTAATCTATAGCTGTAAGTTTTAGTATAGAAGTCTGCGGGGATTTTGATGTGGAGCCTCAGGTGATGATTTAACCCTGTGCCTCAGTTTCGACTTGACAGTGTCTGCGCAGGAGTGGAGAGAAGAGGTTGGCGCACGAAACTCTTCAAACCCAAATACGCTTATTTTTTTCAAGCACACGTCAGCTGATGGCATTTGTTTCCTTTCATACAAACTCGTGTTATATCAGAAGAAGCTTTTCTTGTCGTTTGGCAGTTGGCCATGTGAGCGATTTTTCAAATAACATTAGAAAAATCTTCTGTCGAGGGAAATCTGCCAAGTCATATGCTCTGGATGTTATTCCAACCGAAAATAAACATATGGAAAGCGCAAATCGCGCAACCGTGCGCTTGAGCAACTTTTAGGATGTACAGGGTAATTCCGCATTAGAGGATGCGAGCACGGATGCGGAGGAAACAGAGATCCTGCCTTACACATCACGCATCAGGGTAAAAAAATCCCTTAAAACGCCTCCAAACCCACCAGACTTTACTAGAAAGACAAAAGTATCTAAGGTACGGAAAATAAATTCACTCGCTCCTACACCAAACGGCAAAATACCGCAGACTCATCTTTCTTTCTGGCAAAGTGAGTTACGTGATCTTAAGTGAGATACAGCGACGCATGGAAAAGATACTTCGGATGTTATAAAAGCACAACATTTCTCAAGGATCTTCCGCGTAACGACGAAACATTGTGGCATTTCACTGAATCATCTGGGAACCTGATAAGAGCACATCAGTTTAAACATAAAACGCATTGGGATGTCCGGAATTAAGACTTTTTGACTGTAAGTAAGGCAAAGCGATCCCGATGTGAACTGAAGAACATTTACGATGAATACGTCTGGATATCCTTCATGTGAAACACTGGAACTTGATTGCGCAATTGTGTGATAATTTTCTCCGCCGTGGTCCTTTGCGCTTTACTGCCCTTTTGCGTCAAGATGGAACTTTATAACGGAGCGCAGACAAACATGTTGCGTCTCCATACGATGTATTTCATTGTAATGCTTCTCGAAGGTAAGTTAATATATGGGGTATTCTGACGCTTGTCAAATGCGCACCTCTTTTTATTTTTGCTTATTAATATGACTTATGGCGTTCACTGCATTGGATTTCCCATATCTAACTTTATAACCAAAAGTGAAATTCCTAGTTATAAGTTAAACCTCTTTTTTGGATCGGGATATAAATCATACCAATTGAACTTAACATGCGGCATTGTGTATGGACAGGAACAGCGGACTAAGACCATTGATGCTGTAAAAGGGGAAATTCGAACACCCTCAGATGTGTCTCTCTGTCCCTTTCCTGTACCACACAGACAGACATCTGAAGTTACTATTTGTGAGGATCTTTTGTGGATGCAAGATGGGTTTCTTTCTAAAATAGTTAAAATGACTATACCTACCCCTTAGATAAACCTGTTGACATTATTAGATTTTAGGCAGATGGAATTTAAAGCAGAACATTGTCCTGGACTTGATGATGGGGGCCAGTATGGTGTAGTCTCCACTGGACCCAGGAAATTGTGGCCCAGTCCAAAACATACAGGCCGTAAAAAAGGGGGTTTGGCTTGTCTGTTGAGGTGGTTTGGTTAGTTACAATAACACATTTTATTTGTTGAATTTGTGTATTTGAAAAGGTTCTGCAACAGATTACAGGTAGCATTAGAAATAGGCAAATTAATTCATTATATGAAGACCCTAAATGAACGAGGCATCTTTTTTTCTTGTGCTCTTGTACTCTCTCACTTTTTATCTATTCCCACCTCCCTTTGCACCTCAGTGATCTTGTCTTGTGAGGGAACATGTAGTAGTTAGTGCTGAGATGCCTTTGGAATTATCCGGGTCTTTGAGCTTAATGTTCAGCAGGCCCACACATTACTCATGGTGTTGAACACTGTGAGAAACAGAAGTAGATGGTTTCACTATTAAGTTGCAGAGATGTATAAGAATTGCTGAACAGCACACCTTCACTGAATAATAAATGATTGTATTTAATGAGTGCTGGTAGACCAAAGTGTAAAAAATTGAGAGAGCAAGAATATCTGAACCTCTTAAACATCTTATTTAATGCAAATGTTTTTGGTGGAGTTCCAATTATTGACAGAATGTTACAAGTCGTAAAGTATGTTTGGTGCAAAGCAACTATAAGAAATGTTACGCACAACCAACAATGCATACACACGAATTGTGCTGTACAAAAAGTTGTTATGTAACTAAGGAGCAATCGGTGATCGAAAATTGAGAATGAATTGAAACCTTCATTTTCATGTTGTGTCACACCAGAGTAATTACACAAACCATTGTGCCTTAGAAATGTAGAAATTGAGTTCAGCGTTCAAAAAAGAACATGTCAAGGGCAAGACTTTGCTTTTACATGATTCAGTTTTACAAAGAACAGTTTAAGCACAGTTTCAATAAACGAACAGTGCTTGAATTCATCGTCTTAATTTGAATTCTGTGTATTTCAGAAGAACTTGTCTAAAGACATGGATATGATACTTCTGTTACGTCTTGAACAGAATTGCTCAGTAAACCGTGAGAAATACAGTCACACTACAAGCATGAAATGACCAGTGAAATACTGCCACTTGTCCTGATCTTACGTACCACACACAGTTTTACTCAGAACTTTAATGGTTCATTTTATTGAGGTATGATGGACCTGTTTTCTCAGTAACGTCTGAGTTACAGCAACACATCAGTTCTTATTATTTTGCCATCTGGTACTTGTTTCCCTTTTGTGTTGACGTTAAAAGGCAGCTATTGTAGAGTATTCTTGACCTAAACGGATATTGTATGCAGTTTTCACCATGGAATGGCATTTAAGAATGTAATTTTTACATAGTGAAGAAAAGTTGTTCGAGTAATGTACTTTATCAGTTTTGTCCATTTGTCCAAGTAAATTGGGTTATAATGCTTATGTGTAATGTGTATTGTCTAAATGTCTGCAAATGTCAACAGCAGAATCTGAGTGCACATAAAAATAATATGATTTTAAACTTTGTGCACATCACTTTTTAACTCATAATTTGTGACAGATTATGCATTCACAGCAAGATTTTGGCACCACAAAACTCCCCAAAATAACGACAAATGGTTCGTAAAACACCTTTTTGAATATTCATGGACTCATTTGCATATAAATATGGTCCTTTTTCTACATGGATTTGTTTGTGCAAAAAATGTAATAACCAAGGATGACAGCCAAAACAGAAAGTTTTTGGAAAGCAAAATTCTTGCAAAAGTTGTGTAGAAGCCTGAAGTCATTTTTTCTACTGGTTTCATATTAGTGTTTCTGATAAAAGAGAGAATCCAGAGCGGCAGCAGGTAACAGCAGCTGTCAAAACAGGTTCTTCAAAACACTGTACAGATACTGTGATGAAAAAAATGGGCCAATATTAAAGTTGCGTACCGATCAAATGCTGGAAGTAATATGTTTGCAAGAGAGACACACATGCTGTAGAAACTGGAAAAACCACAAAACATAAATCAACCCACCATATTTAAGTTGTCTACCAATCAAATGCTGGAACTTAATATGTTTACAAGAGAGACGACACATGCTCTGCAAACTGGATAAAAAACACAAAACAAAAATCAACCCCCAATTGGCAACAATTTTGTTTTATTGCATTATGTATGAGCTTGTTATTTTCTTAATTTGATTTGCAACTAAATTGCTGCTGCGTTGAGGAGAATGTTGATGCACTTTTGTTGTGGTTGTGGCAAAATGGTGTAGTCAACCCATCTTTTAGGGTAAGATGCAATACTGCACAAGTTAACAAAATGCGGCAAAGCCTGGATGTGATGGATGTAAGCCGATGGTGCTTGTATGAGCTCAGCTACGACTTCAGTATCACTTGCTGAAAGGGTTGACATATTGAGTTACAGAAATTGCGTCATAAATTTCTAAAAAATGCAGCTACCATCCATAGTTTGAGCTTAAAGTTGGTTATTAATTGCTAGATAAAAATGTAGGAATCTTGTATTGACCGAGGCCACCTGAGACGACTGTGTTGGTCAAAGATTTTTGGACACTACAAGTTTCTTTGTTGCTGATTGGAAATAACTCTCATTTAACTTGTGATTATACATTTGCACAATAATCCCCAAAAGGTTTATCAGGAGCCCAATGTGACTCAGAGATGTTCATTTTGAGATAATGAAGACTTGCTTTTAACATGCTTTTAATGTACTAATAAACAAAATATTTACAGTGACAATAGTTTTATGAATAGTGTTGCATCATTATGTGAAAATGTCACCAGCCAAAACTCACCCCATGTCAAACCACAGCTAACTAATACATTATGTATGAACTTCAGAATGTTTAGTGTGTATTTTCTAAACTAGAAAACTGGGATCTCATTTTTCCTTGTGAGAAGAGAGGTAATGTTGCAGACTGACAGTCAAAAAAGCATTGCTTTCAGCACATAATTCAAGACAGAAATTTGAGTGGTGACTGTACATCTTAATAATGCAATATACATTAGTAGGTTATTTATTAGTATACTCTGCTAATGCACTAATTGATTTACTATTTAACGTTTAAATTATTCAATTTATTTTTATTTCTCCTAAAACAGTTCTTTTAATGTGCACTACTGGTCAAAAGTTTAGGGTCATTTACATATTATTTTGTAAACTCAGCAAAACTATAGAATAACACAAATGGAATAATGGCAATTATGCTTTGACTAAAAGCATTCAAAAAAAGATGAAGATTGTTATATTTTAGTATCTCCGAAGTAGCCACCCATTGCCTTGAATTTGCAAAAATGAGGTGTCACCCTGAGATGCTTTTTACACAACAATGAAGGAGTTCCCATCTGTGCTTGGCTCTGATTGGCTGCTTTTTTTATACATATACTGTAAGTCACCAATTTCAAAAACATTTTTTTTAAATTTAGCTTTATAATCTATGTTGACAGAATTTTGTCTACAACATTAATTTCAAACATATGAGCATATGCCTTCAGATCAAAAGATTATAAAGATCATGAGAAGCAGTTTACTCAAGTAACTCTAAACTTTTTACAGTTAGTGTACAGTATATTGTGCGGTGACTGCAGTAATTTTAAGCTGCTAGGTGATGTAAACTGCTATATTTGGTTGATACGTGCATTAAACACAAATGAAAAAACAGCAACAGTACATGAATATACAACCCGTTCATTAAGACAATTTCATGTTTACCCATAATGCTTTGTGTCGTCTGAGAGCAATTTTCTACTGTGGTAGAAGAGTAGTGAAGCATGTAAGCTGTCGTTTTAGACCCTGAAAAGCATGTTCAATGGTTAAGTGTTTGTCTCACCTGGGACCACAACCAGCCATCCTGCTCTGGTTGCCTCATTACCCAAGAGCTGCTCTGATGCCCACAGAGAGAACTGGACTGCTGGGGGAGATTTCAACATCAAAATGCATTGTGTGAGTGCCAGCCTACTGAGTTTCAGATTTGAATTTGTTGTTATTTATAAATGGAAAATATAGCACAAATAAATGAAGATTTTAAGGATTTTGTCCCTACGCAGTGCTCTTTGGCCCAGTACAGTGTGTTTTACAGTATGGTACAGTACAGTAACATACACATTACAGTATGTTGCCTCATATTACCTCTGCGAAAACTTCTGCATAAATCTGTGTGTTGACACATATGTGAAATATTCTCTGCCACCAAATCATGAATATGCAAAACAGAATCACGATGAGTCTTTACGTTTTTGTGACAGGTGCAGTTTCATATAGATACAGTGACTGACACATCTTGTATGTGCTGCAAGTGACTCAATGACACTAATATACAGAACAAAAATATCCTATAGACACACACACATACACACACACACACACAAACACACACAATAGTGTGTAAATGTCTTAAGCCACCATTAGATTTTAGCAATGGTGTTTAAAATGATATAATGACTATATATAGTTATTTCTCAGTCATTCTCATTCTTTTTTTTAGAATTCAACCAGAAAAAATACCAGAAAATGTGTATGCAGTATACAAAACTGAAAAACAGCTTCTATAGGCTAAAGTGGAAAGTATTTTGTGTGATCTCCTCTGGACACCTGACCAATTGCAGGGACCTGGCTCTCTTTAACCTAAATAGAATTGAACTCTTATTTTAGAATGGAACTCTATTTTTAATTCTAATCTAATGACTTAGGACAGGCTCCCCAAATGAGTTCAAGATGTTCTTAGTGCCAAGGGAGGTCACTCAAGTACTGCCATGAAGAAGCCATTTTGTTCTGAGAATATATATATACTGTATATATATATATATATGGTGACTCATACTCAGAATTTGTGCTCTGTGTTTACCCATCCACGTGAACACACACAGTAGTGAACACACACACACCGTGAACACACACTCGGAGCAGTGGGCAGCCTTTTTGCTGCGGTGCCTGAGGAGCAATTGGGGGTTCGGTGCCTTGCTCAAGGGTCTTCACTCCCCCCACCTACGATCCCTGCCGGACCCGAGACTCGAACCCATGACCTTCGGGTTACAAGTCCGTCTCTCTGACCATTAGGCAACAACTGCCCCCTGTATATNCATGAAGAAGCCATTTTGTTCTGAGAATATATATATATACTGTATATAGTTATATATATATATATATATATATGGTGACTCATACTCAGAATTTGTGCTCTGTGTTTACCCATCCACGTGAACACACACAGTAGTGAACACACACACACCATGAACACACACTCAGAGCAGTGGACAGCCTTTTTGCTGCGGTGCCTGGGGAGCAATTGGGGGTTCGGTGCCTTGCTCAAGGGTCTTCACTCCCCCCACCTACGATCCCTGCCGGACCCGAGACTCGAACCCACGACCTTCGGGTTACAAGTCCGTCTCTCTGACCATTAGGCAACAACTGCCACCTGTATATATATATATATATATATATAACCTGTCAAATAGTGATCAAATGATGGAGAAAGAGTATTAGCATCGAGCATATTCCGTGTCTGGACTGCAGTGGTGGAATGATGCTGTACACTCCCAGTATGGTTTGCTGCTTTGTAATAGTCTGCTGCAGCCTCTACAGGGAAAGATGAGGAATTGCGGCATGCAAATTGCATTTAGCACATTTAACTTTTTGTGGTGTATTTGCATCGTTTCATATGTTGCATAATTCCTTCAGTGAGTCAGTCGATACTGTACATCAGCACAAACTGTGCAAACAAATGGCCAGGTGCAATTCATTCTTCATATATTCTTCCATGAGAACCATTTTCTCATTGATGTTCTGCTGTCCATATTTACATTTTTATAAAAACCCATTTTCTCCTGTCACTGTGTAACATTCTCAAGACAAATTGTGGTTAAAGGGATAGTTCAACCAAAAATTGTTTGATCATTTACTTACCTTCATGTCATTCCAAACATGTATGATGTTTTTGCTGCTGTGGAACACAAAAGAAGATATTTTGAGAAATGTCTCAGTTGTTATGTGTGCATACACAAAACTGTTGTTTGGAATAACATAAGGGTGAGTAAATGATGGAAGAATTTTAATTTTAGGGTAAACTACCCTTTTAGAGATGAAAAAAGTATTATTTACAATAAAGAATGTAAAAAGTTGCTTTAAAAACATGATGAGTAAGAAGTATTTCTGGGCAATATTTTATCAAGCCAGTGTAGCAAAAATGTTGTTTTGGACTGTTTTGGTAACCCTTTAAATAGTAAATCAGCTAATTCAGATGTCTGGACTGCAGTGATGGAATGATGCTGTATAGTGCCAGTAAAGTTTGCTGCATTGTGTTACAGTAGATACAGTAATTACACAAGGAGTCTGTGGCGTGTCCTATCTGTTTCTCATAGTGTTTGAATCTGAGTGTGTTTTGGGGTGTGTCTGTGGTCAAGAAAGTTTATGGACTATAACCATTATGTCCGAGATGCAGTCTAATAGAAACTGTTACCCCAGAGTTTGATTCTGCTCCTGCTAGAATTAATGGCTGAAAAACAGTTGAGGAAGGAAATAAGTGAGCTTGCTATGGGAATGGTTATTTAATCACCTGTGCTGCAGAATGTGCTGATTCTAGTGGATTCCAGCCTTTCCTAATAACTATTCAGGGAAGCATTTGCAGATAATTATAGTCAATTAGTGTAATCAATGAAAGGTCCTTCACCTAACCAAGGATGGTCGCTCTTTATAAAATGCAGCAAGTTTAAGCTCAATTGTTTCATTTTTTATGCTATAATACATTCTTCTGCCTTCAGCTTAATGTGAGTCTATAATTTATTTCTAGCCTGATTTCCCCAGAAAGGCTTTATGCTTTATGCATCATCAAAACATCACTGTATTTGTTTGAGCACCCCATCTAGCCAACGTTGGCTCAACCAATCGTGTGAGTTTGGGGCGGAGCTGGGAGGGATCTGACCAATGTCAGAAGGGGAGGTTTGTTGTAAAAGCCTGTTTGAAAATAACTATAGTGTTTGCAGTTCTGTTTGGTGCAGAAATGACACACTTCATCTTTAATGTACGTACACGGGCTGTTACGTTTTTAAATTATTGCTTCTTAGAAGAAGTTTATCTTTGTGACAGGTGTGGCAGTGTACGTTTACTTTTAATTTATGTAACCCAATTTAGTCAGGTTGATTCAGTTGCTAATGTTAATATTTTTGTATTAGAAAAAAACGGTAAATTTTTACTATACAAAACATGTTTTACAGTGAGGCAGGAACATGGACGAAAATATTTCATACTGACATATTCAAACAGATTGGAAGAGGGAAGGGTTCATTTTGGACTGTCAGAAACAAATCTGTCCATGTGCTATTTTTCATTAATAACGCATCATTAAAACATTCAAGGATTCATTTGCACTGTGATGAATCTGGGTCTATCAGTTATGTTTAAGTACTACAAGTGATTGCTGATGAAAAATTATTAGGGTACATTCATCTGTAATAGTGCTCACTGTGAATAGACAAACTGAATTTGCACAGGAGAAAAGGGTTAAAAACAAGTACCTCCTTTCATTTAATTTCATTTGACTTCTTACTGTAGCTCACCAAGAGTCCTCTTGCCAGCAGTATAACTTAATAGGCTACTTAGTCACATTATTTTGCCTTTAGTTTAAAAGCATCTGTTTACATTATAAGTACTTATTTTTTTAATAATAATAAACATATTCATATACAGTTTAAATATTTATCATTTATTTGCTGGTAATGTCATGTATCCATGTGAAGCCATCTGTTATCCATTAACTTCTGAAGGCTGGTGTTTCATTATTGTTCAATGGTGAGTCATGCTGTCCAGATTTCTAGTAGTTCATAGAATAACATACAGTCAGTAATGGTGCTTTTCAATAAAACAGGTCATTTTCAGGAATTGAGAATTATGACCCAATGACTAGATGTAATTAACAAGATAATGATACTTTATCACATGATTGATGTACGTCTTGTTCAAAAATAAAAATTAGTATGTTTCAAAGCTTTTACCGCAATTAAAATATTTTAGAATCATAATGAAATATTTTAGAATCCGCTATTAAAAAACTGATATTTGTTGTCCAGTGATGGTCTATGGGGGTTAAATCCTTATATTTAAGTCTGATATTCAACATATATAGTTATAAGAATTCTTGAACCATTTAGGCACGAATCGATTAGCAAAATATGTTATTCTGCAACGTAAGAGACAAAACATTATTAGAGTTTATTTAATTAATGAATAGATACTTTTCTTTGTTTACTCGGATCGGCTTATTATTAGGACTGTATCTCACTCATCTTTTTTTAAATGAGATTTGGAATGAACAGACAGAGATTCTCCACATGGGAAGTTGCCCGTCCTCATTTGGTCTGTGTGTCTATTGCCACAGTGAATACACATGAGCTAATGTGTTTCTATAATGAGTTACAGTAAGAGGAAGAGCGGTACGGTAAGAAACTTTTCTGCTGATTCTGTCTGCTTTATTTCCTCCTAATGTTTCCTCCTAATAAGGGAGATCTTACCCTATCACTATAGCACACACAGTACCTGAAAGAGACATTGTAATGCTGAAACAGAAAATAGCTTCCCCCAAACTGTTACCTCAGACCTTACTGTACAAAATTATCTTTATATATAATTTGCATAGTGTACTGTAGATATTTCAGTGCATTGAAACTAAGGGCCTAATTCTGCACCACAGAGGAGTCCAAGACTGTTTTGCAAACTTTGCAGTTGGCATATGCATTTATGCTACCGTCAGACTGCCAGACAGTGTGGTGTGATGTGTGAATAAGACATCATGTTCATTTCAAAGAACATGTCCCCACTGGTCTCAGCCTGTGTGCGGTTGTAGTTTAACGAAGCTCTTGACGAGCAGCTCTCGTGCTGATATTGGTTTCCAGAAGCACTTTGGATCTCAGCAGTGAGTGTTGTGATGGAGAATAGATGATGTTTACACACTGAGCTGTGCTTAGCTGCCCTTAGACACTTGTGCTTCCATAGTAACAGTCTGTTCTGGACAGAAATGTAGAGGGTACTATGGTGACAGAGGGTACTATGTAAAAAATAAGTAAACGTTCACTAATATTTTTTAAGCATTTCATTAATAACAGTTATTGAAAAGTTACTGTAGTAATAAGGAGGCAGGATATGTGTGTGAGAAAAAGACAGAGAGAGGGAGCGAAAGAGAGAGAGAGAGAGAGAGAGAGAGAGTGATTACCTGTTCCCACCGTGACATATCTGCTAAGAAATCAATAACTTAGTTGTAGTATCATGTCAAAGTTTACTATGGTGGAGTGATACACAAAAGTAAAGCGTCCCAATGGTGTTCCTGTCCAATATCAATCTGAACATCTCCTGGCCAATCACATTTAAGAGATGGAACTAACTGTTGTTATATTTAGGGTTATGTAAAGGATAGTGTATATACAGCTGGTTGTTATCACAAAATAATCTTATACAGGATAATCAGGACACTGATGCAAAGTGATACATTAAACATATAAGTAGTACAGACAAGATGACTCACAGTACCTAAATAAACGGACTGTTAATAGTTTTAGTGCTTTTTGCAGCTGGGTGTTATCATAGAATAAACCCCAATAGGATGATCAGGACACTGATAAGAAGTGGCTGGATGTACATTATTCTGATTATTACACGGCTGCTTACCACATACATAAATTACTGGACACAAAATGTTGATTTGAAACATTTTATTAGCTCATTTATAACAAATACAAACATTTCATGAGGAAAACACGATTCCTATCAGCTTTAGGCCAAGACGTGACTTGCAAACAATGGGAACATGCAATTTTAGTTTATATATTAGAAAATATTATATTTCTTGTTAATTAGGCATATTTATATTTAATTTATTTGTAAATAAGTAAATTATTTGCAAGGTCAAGATGACTCACAGTACCCAAATGACCCTGTGTTATTAGTTTTAGGCAGTTGTTATTGGGAAATAACAGATTTCTCGACTAACCAATCAGAATAAAGTATTCCAGAGAGCCTGTAATAAAAATATTTATACACTACATGGCCAAATGTATGTAGACAACACATTTATTGGGTACAATGTGTGAAAACTGGATGAGTTGGAGCACCAGAGCCCATGGTTTAACATCAGCACCTGACCTCACTTATGCTCTTGTGGCTAAATGGAACAAACCTCATTTAGACAAGAAAATCCCATCATCTGATGAAAAGCCTTCACAGAGAACCAGATGCTATTAGAGCAGCACAGAGAGAACAAACTTCCTTTTAATGCCTGTTTTGAAATCAAGTGTTCAGCAAGGACACATGTGTGTAATGTTCAGGTGTCCAATGTTTGAATCAACCAATGACAGGTTTTGTGTTGTCATAAGCACATAGAGCTTCTCATTTATCTCACAATGTAGTAAAGCCAGACATGTTTAACAGGATGTATAATTATCATGTTTTGGGAAAGTTCTCGTTCCTGGCATTCATTCTAGAAAAGTCATTACACTGATTTAAATGTTGGGCAGATACACATTACCTGACTTGTTTAACTTAAATACTTTTTGAAAATGGTTTATTTCAGTTTCAGAAACAAATACTACAAAAGGAGAATTAAAGATAAGATTAAAACAGTGTTAAAGTGTCTATTTTGGCCTATGTACAGTTATAAATATTCTTTATCTTATTCTGCGTGATTCACCAATGCATGTTATTCTGTTAATAAGAAATATATCTTTCTATTATCAAATGTAATTAGTTTTCTTGCTTTAAAATGTTATTTTCTGTTAACCAAGTCCATTGCCAAAAGTGTTAAGCAACAATATACTGAAATATAGACTATATTTCACTATCTAATTAAATCCTGGTAAACAAATTCCTGCCCTACTCGATTTTCCACTCAATATTCTATTTCTCTCAAAAACACATTAAACATCACATCGCAGAAACTAAATGTGTTGCGAGTGTCACGTTGTCGCGTTTAAAGGTCAATTTCGTACGTCTTTCCCAGCGCTGTTGTGAGTTTGATTAGTGTGTGAGGGTCATAATCAATCAGCATTTATTAAAGCCCAACTAGTCCCTTCTCATCACTTGATTAATAATTTCCACTGTTACACTCCTAGTGTCTCACCCTTCTGCCAATCACATCTGAGCTTGAGATTTTAGGTGTCTCTTCAAAGTGCCTGTCAGGATAAAGGCTCAGAAGATCATGATGAATAGGAAGGAAGTTAATTGAAACAAATTATGGAAAATAAAAAGGCAATTGTGGAGCCAATTGTGGAGTTTTGCTTAATTATACTCTAGTCAAAATAAGTAATTACCCTTTACTTGAGTTTTACAGTGGTTCTTTCCAAAGAATGTTGCATTTAAAGATGAAAGATGATTGGTGGGTTGTTTTTTAGGTGACATCTATTACTCTGTGAAGAGTTATTGATGTCAAAGTAATGTTTTTTTTGCCAGATGTTTGTCTTGTTTGGTTTAGAAGTTTGTTCTGTTAAAGTATTTCAGAACAGGTAATAAGTGTATTTGTACCTGGACATGGCACTTAAATCTCTCAATTAATTAAGAAGTTAATTAATATCTCACAGCACTGGATTCTCAAAGGCACCTTACATTTGATAGTTCAGGCAGTCCGATGACACCGCAAATAACGTTACACCAGTTCTCCCACTCAACAGGTTTCTACTTATATACTCCATTGCTGTAAATGGCTCCCTAGGGACCCATTACGCTCACTTTAGTTGAGAGCAACTGCAATGTGTACTGCTGTCTGAATTATTTAGTGTGTCAGGTTGAAGTTAATTCAATCAGGTCACGGGTTCAGCTCAGGCTCCAAAATGACTCATCCAAGCAGTGCGTGAACCTTATTTAATCTGATGATTGATTTTTTCTGACAGAGATAATTAACAAACACTTTTTATGTTTCAAAAATTGGCTAAAGACTAGGGAGTGTTTTGCGCTTTAACTGTAACTGTGGGTTTTTGTACTTTGTATCTTAAAATCTGAAAGAACAATATTACATTTGCTACAAATTAAAGTGCTTTTGAACTTTAGGTTCAAATAATTTTAAATTTGAACATCATTTTTGTTTATCAAACCCTGACTATCTGTTAAGACACAATATCTTTGGTCTTTTTTTAAACATGTACAGTAGAATAAAGGTGTGGGTGACCTGCACTGTGTCTCATTTGAGCTTGCTCATTTAGATAATATCAGTTCTTTTATTTAAAAAGGATTAACATGATCGCAAAGCAAATCATTAAACAGAAATTAAATGTTGAGATTTAAAAACAAATAAATGTTTTGTGGTCCCTGCTTTAAAAATTAGTTTTTGCTAAACAAACCGCTTACATAATTCCAGCAGGTTTGCAAAAATCACCTCTAATCTCCTAAAGTAAATTTTTTTCATTATGGTATTGATTAAGTTGTTATTATTGTCTAGAATTCAATGGATGGGAAAATGCGTTGCCAGCACAAACTAATATTAACTATTGATAAAACATGCATGCCTGAAAAGCTTTTAACTTCTCCAGCCCTGTGCATTCATCTCTGTATGATTCAGTTGGATGTGTGTTCTTGTGAGAGATATGTGTGGTTATCAACAGCTGGAGCTGCAGTTAGAGAGGAACAGATGTGGTTTGAGTTTGTTTTGCATCTCTTTTTGTGGGAAATACAGTATTCAGTATCAGCAGGTGGCTTTAGATGTGACATCAGAGGTGAATACACAAAGAAAATTGTACATTTTGACTTTTTGAGTGGTAATTAACAGAATTTAGAGAAATAACATTATTTTGTAGAAAGGATATAATAACAATAGCAGATGACAGTCTTTGGAAATAAACAGGAATGATGTTGATGTTGTTATTACAAATGGGACTTTTTAAAGATTTGCATCTTATTACGGCATGTCAAGTATTTGATAAGTGTTTTGATCTTTGTTTAAGTGGCTCTTCCAATCAGCAACAAAGATTATTGTTATGGATCTGGCAACCCAGACTTAAATTATTTTGGGTTCAGAAATAGAATAAAAAATGCAAATATGGCCACTATGCATATACATATATGTTGTGCACCTAGTGGTGGGCTATTGATTTTTTAATTTGTTCCCTGCTTGATGCAAGAATTTCAATGAAATTATCATTGTGCATTGATTTTATAACATACCAATTATTTTTTATTGTCAACAATTCTTTGTCCTAAGGAATTTTAGAAAGAAACATCTAAGACGAGGTTGATACTTTAATGAAACATAACTGAGAACTTTATAAACTCCCCTGAGCTTTAAAAGAGCAACCTTTGAGCAATAACATATTTTTAAATGCAGAATAAATACAATTAAAATGCAACACCATGCAGGGAAGTTGTAACAGCTTTTGTTGTTTTGTTTCTGTCTTTCTTAACATTTCCTTTGGTGACTAATTTCCATTCCTTTAGGTGACATTAGTGACTGTGTTTGCAACATTTTTATCCCCGCTGTAGAAAAGCTCCAGAAATCGCTTTGATATATGCAGCAATGCAGCACAGATTGCCACAGTGCAGTGTGGAGGCAGGACCTCAGGATAAGTTACAAAATGCACTGAGTTTCCCCCCAGTTCCTCTGTCACCACACTCCAAGATGAAAGGTTATGGAAATAAAGGTAGTTGACACATTTAAATTGTCCATTTAGCTTAAGAAGCAAATGAGGTGATGTTGAGAAGGCTCTCTGCAGGCCACTGCAGTGGGAGATGTTGGGCTGGATTTACTGGCTTCACTGCATCTGTTCTAATGAAGCTTTGAAACTGCACTGAGAATGGCAGCTTGTCTTTATTGGACTTTTAGCAAGCAAAGACTAATGTATCGCTCCTTCTGCGGTGAAATGTTACTGATGTTTAAGTAAATCTTATTATTTTCCTTTCTTGTTCTCATTTATTTTTCTTTTACCGATTTTAGAAGTGTAATTTCACCGAGTGCTCAATCATTTTGGTTTCATATTGGTGTTTATTTTTGTCTGTCTCAAGGCCATTTTTCATTCTTTGTAATAGGTTTGAGTCTTTGTGTGCGTGTTACTAAACATAAAAAATACCTGATTAATATCATAATTCAAATATAAAAGTCCAAAAAGGTTTTTGCGAGGATATAGGGATTATAAGAGAATGTTTGGTTTGGGGGGAGAATTATGGG